>ML818947.1:38949-63568 GCA_009831015.1 Picea engelmannii | reverse complement strand
ACAAATCCAAGCAAGGCCAAGTGGATTGAGGTTGGAAGGGTGAGGGAACTATACCCTCATCTTCACATAGACTGAGATAGTCTTTTGGAGGTCCAAAAGCTTCCCAACGGGGAGGTGTGATCAGGGGATCAAATTTTGCTCAAATTTCAAAGTGCTCGGAATGTGACGAAAACAGTGCCATTGCGTCTGTCTCGTCTTCCTGATTCTGGTAGTATATTTACTTTCTCAAACAGAGTCCGTATGGAGAAGATATCGCGATCTGTTCGCCAAGCCAAACAGGCAAAAATGTTAGATGTTGACTGTACCAGTCCGTACAGTCCGTACGGTCTGACATGGCAGGACCGTATGGGTCGTACGACCGTACGATGGTGACATGGTAGGTTTTTATTGATTGCTGGATGGCGAATAGGAAGTTGACACGTGTCCGGTTGGTGGCAAATAATAAGAAGACACGTGGCCCAATCCATGGGCGCCACATGTCCCCCATTTGTTGGTTTATATTGCTATATAAAATGTAATGGGAGTCCGCGGGGTTCAACCCCGGGACCTCCCCCCACTATGTAAACCTTTATATAATCATCCGACCAATGCGCCCATGACATGTGACTTAACATATAACCCAACGCATTTTTTATAAAGTCGTTTCAATGTATGAACGGGCGGGGGTCGGGCCAGGGCTTAGCCCCGGCCCGTGGTTATTTGAAACGATATGTGACCATGTTGTAAGGCCCAACGAATGGCGCGGATATATAACCAAAGTTTGTATATTGTATTGTGTTCACATATATATACCATTGTGTATTAGCGCAGGGTTGAAACATAACCCGTGGGTTTTGTTATTTAACCAATGGTTTAACATGCGCGGGAGTTCCAACAGTTATGGCGGTTTAACCACTCGTTTTCCTAGCCCAAGGTTCCATGCGCCATATGCCCAGGTGCCGAGGCGGTTAGGGGTTGGCGTGCCCTTAATCGTCCTACGGTTTGCACCGTTGGCGCGGTTGTGCCCGGTGCTGGGTTTTTACGCTTAAAAGAGCGTGTGAGCCAGGTTCATTCAAGGAGGGTGTGAATTGTAGAACCAGAGACAGCAAGCTTGGAGAAGGAGACTTCCAGGAGGCCTATCTTTCTCATTTTTCGACTGATTGAGGTGTCGAAAGAGCCCAGACAGGGGTTTTGGGACGCTGGGAAGCCATTGGAGGAGTCGGTTTGTTAGTTTGAGCATTGTAAGACATGTTTTTGAGCACTTTTTGAGCAATTAATAATAATGATCCATTGGAAGCTGGACCAGGAGATGTAGCCCAGAAGAGGGGTGAACTCCTTTATCAATTGATGTGCACATGTGTTTATGTTCAATGTTTATGTTGTTGTCTATGTGTATTTTGCATAAGTAATCCTTAATTTATGTGTTGCAAACGGATCCTGTTGCTTTAAACACATAACATTTCACTTGCAATAATTATTCAAGTTTTTCAAGTCTTCTTCATTTTTAGATCATTGGGCTAGTTTAGATTTCATTTAAGCATTTTATTTTCTTTGCCCCACTTGTCCATAAGGCAAGGTTGTGTAGCTACATAATAATAATCATAATATTGTTTTGTTTTTTTAACCCTCTTTGGCCAACATTGGTAGGCTTGCCTCCACCTTGGCCATTGTGAGTGGTTTGATGCCATAAGTTTTTATTTTTTTATTTTTGCTTCAGCTAAAGTTGCCTACACCTTGGGAGAGAAATACCCAAATCGTAAGGCTAGGATGGTAGTGATGCTTTGATGATTTACATGTTCACATGGTTTAAAATTATCTAGAGTAGTCATCACATATCTATCATCTCTTTTTCATGATTTAGTATCAACAATTTCTTTTTCACATATGTTTTACAATGCTATGTTTCATGGTTTAAAATGTTTTGGAGGTAATTTTTAGTTTTGCAACTCACTCATCTTTTAAGGAATTTTGGCATTTATCTATCTCGTGTATTTGTGAAGTAATGGAATGGTGTAGGATCTAATCTTTCATTTTCGGCAAGCATTTCTTTTTTCAGCAAGTCTTTTCATGGGATATCATATGTGGATAAGTGAATGAATCTAAGTAATTTCTTGGTATAAATTGGCAAGTTGTTCTTGTCCTTACTCCATTTATTGCAAAGTTATATATTATGAATGGTGAATGGCATGGCTATGTTAATGATGTACATCTTTTAAGCTTTTCATTCATGTTGTTAATGAGTTTATGGTTCTAAATTTCACATTTTGCAACACATTCACAACAAGCATTTCAGTTTCGGTTTTGGGTATAAATCACACATTTTGGGCATCTAAAACTCCTCTAAAACACTCCAAACACACTTAAAGACTTACCCGCAAGTCATAACAACTTTTTAGACAACTTAGGAAAACCTAATTCCACCATCTTCACCATCTAAAACGGGTTTGAGGAAAACAACGGAGGGTAGTGGAAGGGGACTGTCTCGTGGCGCTCCAGGTAGGTGTCCTCTCCGGGAAGTACTCTTACTGTCAAGGCTGACCGTGGAAGCTAGGGTGAGCCTCGTTGCCTTACTATCTTGAGCTCTCGGAATCTATTTGGCAACAGGAGGAGGTGGTTTAAGGTTCCACACTTAGTTAGGGGGAGGGAAAAATAAAATGTACTTAATCTTTAAGAAACTCCTAACCACTTAGTTTCCTAGACAATCCATGTGCTTGGGTATCTTTAGATGAATGTTTAGGAATTCATATTGCAAGTGCTTTCATGTTTTATAAATCTTTCATGCAATCTTATGGTTTATCTATCGAAGTGTTTTACTTCCATGAGCATTTAAGTTTCCAACTATATACATCTTCATTTTATGCTCTTGTGGTGTGATTCGAGAAGAAGTTGAGTATCCCTCTTGGGGAGGCATCATCTTCTTGAATCTTGAGTGCTTTAGTGGTTTCCATTGAAAAACAGTCCAATAGAGTAAGTGATATTGGGGCATGCTTGGATTTATGTGATTGGTCTTGATTTTGAATATCTCCTAACTCTCACATCTTGGCATCATTGTACATCTTGTTTATTTATATCTTGTGTTTATCTTATATCTTTATAACATTTATTTTTCATTGTGTAAGTAGTTGTAATCTTTATTTGGGGATAGTTCTAAGATCTTTTACTTGTAATATTTTGGTAATTGAACTCCCTCAAACTTAGTTGACCCCTTGCCCAACCTTTAGGCACTAGTCTTAGTTGACTTAGGGAAGGGCTTGCTTGTCATTTAGTGAGTCTTTCACTTTGCATTTGTTGCCTTAGCATCATAGGTTACCATTCCCCCAAACCTTTTAACAAATTAAAATCAACTCCTAGAGATTTAAAGTTAAACCATATCTAGTAACTTGGGTCTACCCCCCCTTGGCTTCCCTAGGAGTAAGCCTAGAAGGAAGAGGTTCCAGTCAAGGTGACAGTGTGGACTATAAACCTAGGCATTGTGCCTCCAAGGACACACTAAGTGAGATGGAATTTACTCGCGTTTGCAAGTGTGTATTAGGACGGAAACACTGGGTGTGTTGACTAGCACCATCTGCAAACCCAACAAAGATGAGAAAGGGAGATGTCATCTACGCATGGAATCACAAGACAAATTATAAGCAGCTAAAACAAAACTCGTACACGCAAGAGAAAAGACACACCAAATCAAAAATATAGTACAATAGTGTACAAAACACATGTGCCAGATGTTCTATGCATAGTACTTCTTGAGGTAAAGCCCATTCTGGGGTTCACCGAGAGATATTCCATTGTAGTCAACTAGATCGTAGGCACCTCTATGTAATACATGTTTTACGATATAGGTTCCATGCCATAGAGGTTGTAACTTTCCAGTCCCTATCTTATCATGATCATGGGCATAAACGAGGATTGGATCTCCTTCTGCAAAAGTACGAGTTTGAACGGATTTGTCATATTGACTCTTCATTATTTTTTTATGCGTCTTGTTAACGAGAGCAGCATCGCAACGTGTTTCTTCCAACTTAGTCAAATATAGGAATCGTTCCTCTTCAGCAGAGCTGTGAAGCGGGAGTTCTACGGTGAGTTTCAACGAAGGTATCTCACACTTGATTGGTAACACTGGTTTGATGCCATATACCAACTGGAATGGAGTGTGTTAGCACAAGATTCGTTTATGACTCAGTGTTTCATAAGTGGCGCTACCTACAGGCGTTACCTAATATTTCTCAGAGAACAGAATCTGCATTCCATTATTCATTTTGGCAAATGAATACAATTGTTATGGGATTTTTATTTGTTTTGGGGAAAATTGAAATTATATTGAGTTATTCCCAATATCCAAGTTCAAGCATCAAATCACCCATGGATTTATGATACCGAATTGCATGTAGAAACATAGTCGGGCGCTACCTACAGGCGTTGCGTAATATTCTGGAAGAGGCTAAATTGTGCAAAGTTATTCTGCCAGTTTTGAGTCACTAATTTAAAACTTGGGTTATGAGAAGTTGAGGATGTATTTTTGAAAAATGAAGGAGGTTTTTGTTCATAAAATTCCAAATAACAAAAACCTCTCTCAGTTTTTCAAAAAGTGTTTTTGTTTGAGAGATATTGGATATAGAAGTAGGTGTTGCGTACTAATTTCCTGTAGCGGTCACAGTTTTCATATTCGCCTTGTTGGGAGGCTGCCACATGTAAAGGAGGTTTTGAATGAATTCTCAAGGATCAGTTAGATGTCAAGGGACACCCACACCTAATATTTATCTCCAACAAAGGCCTCATGCATGAGGTGGAAACAATTTATTAATGGCTTCCAACAAATTCCTGAAAATTAGCAGTTTGTTGGATTTTTGTCTCTTTGATTGTTGCCACCTATCTCCAAGGCTTAGAATCCAATGGAGGAGATGGGATTCGACCTCCTTTGGTTATTTGGATGCTATTTTATATTTAAATATGGATATATCTCTTCGAGAAAGGAGATTGATGAGCCAAGAGAGGCTAGAGAGAGATGTAGCAAACAGTTTTCCTGTGTGTGTTCATTTGTAAGCCTGTGGGCATTTTTTTTTTATTGTAAGCATTACTGCTATTGGAGACTCATGAGAGCTGTGATTTTAGATTGTAACTCTTCTATATATATTTATTCTTATTTGAATATATTGCAGACTTGAGGATCAAAGGCTGTCAATGATTTATGGATCCCTAAGCAGCAGAGGATCTGTTGTATTTTGCCCACCAGTCATTGTTTTTATTCAAGTATTTGTTGATTCATTAAATTGAGAGGATATTTATTTACTGAACATTCTATCTTATTCTTTCCTTCTTCATTTCTTCCACCTATCAGCATATAATCTTATTTTTTGTTAAGCATCTTGTGTGCCTTAGCTGAGTGGGATGTTTGTGACTCCATTGTCCATTCGTGTAGCCTATTGATCTGCAATTTGTTGCCCTCTCTCTTTATTTATCCATCTTGTTGATCCACCTATTCAAAACCAAAGTTATCTTTTACATTCTGATGGATGTTGAGCTTACACTTTAGCAGTCAAAGTGTGACTTCCAGTGCTAACAGAGTGAATCCAGTTGCATTTTTCACTGAGGTGTGGTAAGCCCAGAGGGCGGAGAAAAGTTGCAAGTGCCAAGAATTTTTATTTTCCCCCACCATGTGTTGGATCATGGTTTTAAGGACTTTGTTGATAGCTGCAACTTGTCTATTTTCTTGAGGATATTAGGGGGATAAGTTTTCATGGAGAAAACCCAACTTGACATGTAACTCACTCATCATCTAGTTTTGAAAATGTGAATCGTGATCAGTGACAATGGCTTGTGGAAGACCAAAGCGAGTGATGATGTGGTTAAAAATGGAGTTGTAGTGCGACCATCGTTAAGAAACGTAGGCATAGCATCGGCCCATTTAGTGAAATAATCAACGACAATGATGATATAACCATAACCCTCGGCTGAGGTAGGCTTACATTGCATGAAATCAATGGCCTAATTGGCAAAGGGGTCGATGGCGACAATGGGATGAAGCGGAGCAGGGTGGGTGTGTGCCTTTTTGTGAAAAAATTGGTAGGGTGGGAATCTTTTGACAGCCTCAATACAATCTTTGAAGATGGAGGGCCAAAAATAACCAGCACATAAGATTTTATGGGTTGTAGCCATCCCAAAAAGGTGACTGCCACAATCTCCCAGGTGACAATCATTCAAAACATGTTCAGCCTCATCGTGGGTTAAACAACGTCGTAGGATAGTATTAATACTATGGCGATACAAAGTGTCACCTATGATAAGGTAGAATTTAGAATGGTGGTGAATATGACGACATTCTTCATGGGAGATATCGGGCTGAAAAAGTTGGGTTTGAAGAAAGAGAATAATATCTCCATACCAAGGGTTTGACGTGCTAATGAGGAACAAAGATTCATCGGGAAGAGAATCATTGGGCTTAGTTTCATCATCAACATGGGGAAGATCACAGATAAGTTATGAAAAAACCAAGGACTTTTTAGCTTTTGATTTGGTGAACTCAAGATCAAATTCTTGAATAATAATGATCCATTTGGAATATTTTCCCCCAAGGACTTGATGTGTCAGAATATGTTACATGGGGTTTGAGTCTGCAATGACTGTGGTAGCGCATAACAAGATGTAATGGAGAAATCTCTGGATGACAATGAAAGCTTCCAGAGCCAACTTTTCAACGTGTGAATATTGAAGCTCAGAACTAGATAGACTCTTTCTCAGATAGTAGATCACATGTTCATAACTGTTAGGGTCCTCTTGAACCAACACCATAGCAATAGTGGAAATAGAGGCTACCAAATAAAGGATATAATCTCATGCATAATTTGTAGGATGCAAGAGAGGTGTATGGGTCAATGTGTGTTTAAGAGCATCGAAAGATCATTGAGCAGTGTCATCCCAGATGAAAGGAGTGTCTTTCTGCAACAATAACATAAATCCTTTAGTAAGCTCAGCGTAATTACATATAAAACAGTGAAGGAAGTTCGCTTTCCCTTGCAAACTTTGTAGTTGGGTCAGATTGTTGGGAGGAGGTAAGGCAAGAATAGTTTTGATTTTTAATGGATCCACCCTAATCCCATCTTTGGAGACAACAAAACCGAGGATTTGACCTGATTCAACAGTGAAGATGCATTTGTGAGGGTTCAAACGGATACGGTAGAACCGACATCAAAAAAAAATGGCTCATAAATGACCAATATGGTCTTGTCGATTAGATGAATGGGCAGGTAAATCACCGATGTAAGGTTACACAATATGTTTGATATCGTGGAAAGCATACGACATGGTCCGTTGGAATGTAGCACCAATGTTTTTTAGACCAAAGGGTAGTTTCTGATAAGAAAATTTCCCCCATGGGCAGATGAAGGTTGTCTTATGTTGATCAGTGGGTAGAATGTCAATCTGGTTGTACCCTGAAAATCCATCCATGAAAGAAAATATAACATTGTCAGTGCAATTATCAATGATTTGGTCGATGAAGGGTGTAGGGTAATTGTATTTTGGACAAGCCTTATTGAGATCCCTATAATTGACGCAGACACGAATGGTTCCTTGTTTTTTAGCAACCGGAACGATGTTAGAAACCCATTCTATCAAGGGGACAGGATAGATAAAGCCAGATTTCAACAGTTTTTCAACTTCTGCCTTTATGGCCATGGTTTTCTTAGGATGAATAGGATGAATTTTTTGTCGTACAGGTTTAACGCCTAGGTAAGTTTTTATCTCATGCACAATGATCGAAGGATCGATCCTTGGCATTCCTCATAGCTCCAAGCGAAGACATCGCGGAATTATTTAAATAAAGCAGTGTAAGATTCCACTTCCTCAGGCGAACAATTAGCACAGAGATGAAAATTTTCTACGATACCTTATTTGATCGAAATATCGATAGCGATGGTAGAAGAGATGTTGTCTAAATTCCCCTCGGAAGTATTATCCTGGGTAAGTATAGGAGATTGAGATTGGGGAGAATCAACAACATCGGGGGGGGGGGGAGATAGAGCGTATATCTTCATGAATTTCATCTAGACTAGGAAGAAAAAATGATCGATGATGGTTGTCATCCCAAGGTACCTCGTCAATACTGAGCATTTCCATAATGGATTCGTCCGATGGAAAAATCTGTAGGATGTAGTCGAAAGCAAAGGACAAGGAATCCAACCAATATGGCAATGAATAGGTTTTGGATGCCAACAGATGTTGGATGTCCAAAGAGGGAGAGGTAGATTGGATAGCATCGTATGAAGCCTCAGCGGGACTAAGTGGCATAGCATCACCTAGTACATCAAATTCCAAAGTACTAGGCACAACCCAAGGATCATATGATTTGAAAGATTGATAGTCCATAGTCAAGATCATATTGATTGTGGCAATATGTTGTGTGGTGGGAGGAAGTGGTGCAAGTAAAGTACCCATCTAGGAAGGAGAAAAATTGCTTCCCTACTAAGGTATCAAGGACCTGATCAATAAAAGGTAGGGGAAAATGGTCTTTCTGGGTAGCTTTATTGAGTTCTCTATAGTCTACACAGATTCTCTATTTACCATTCTTTTTAGGGACGATTACTAGCGGAGAGACCCACCGGCTATCTGAAATAGGATATATGAAATCTACATCCAACAGTTTATGTAATTATTCTTTGATAACATCCTTGAGATGAGGGTTTAATCTTCGTTGGGGTTGTTAGATGGGTCAGGAATCTTTTTCAATATAGATATGATGCGTACATAGTTGGGGATAAATGCCCTTCATGTCGGGATACTACCAAGCAAAATCTTGTTGATATTTAGAAAGGATCTGAATCAATTTTTGCTATTGTTGCTCATTCAAATTGTCGTTAATATTCAGAAATCTTCCTGGTGCAATTTCAACTATAATGTTGTTGTGGACAGCAGTAGTGGTAATCTATTGCTCCATCAATTCTTCCAACGGATCTCCTTGTGCTTCATTATCTAAAGAAACTTTTAGCATTTGACATGTTGGGTTGCTTATAATAGTTGGGTTGTTAATGAAGCTATTGATCACATCATCTTCCAGTTGGATTTTGAGGCCAAGAGATTCTTCTAGTGTGATAGGATATCGTAGGTTTTCTTCTAGTTATCTAGGTCGTTGCAACTGTTGATGTATAACAGGTAGACTTGGTTTAGCTGGAGGATACAAGATAAGGTTCTTTATGTTGCCATGTGTGACATCCTATGTATGCATCTGTCGTTGTTAGCCATGGTCGTCCCAATATTAACAGGTGTCCATCTAGTCTACTTCTTGGGTTGATAACTAGGAAATCAGCTGGGTATTCCCAAGAGTCGACCGAGATTGCTATGTCTTGTAACGTGTCGACTGGTTTAACCATCGATCTATCAGCCAGTTCTAACATAGTTGAATTAGGTTCGAAGGAGGTGATACCCAGGACATTACAGGTCTCGATGGTCAGAATATTGATGGCTGCCCCCAAATCCACCAATGTATTTGGAAAAAAACAACCATGTATCTGAACCATTACCACGGGATTCCCTGGGTCTGTGTACTTGATTGGATCATGCTTTCCTAGAATAAGATCGGACAAATTTCCTACCACATGAACAGTTAAGGGATTCTTATTTTTCCTTCCGGGCTTCTTCCCACATAACTCTTTAATTGTTTTTGCATAAATTGGGATATCTTGTAAAGCATGTAGGCGTGGAATTTTAACACATAGATTCTTTAGTTCCCCGACGATATTAAAGTTGGGATATACAACTGGTTTTTCTATCATTAGTCTTTCGGGAAACAGGGTAGGAGAAATTACATCTTCATCAGGATTTTGTTGCTCGACTGTGTTTTCCCCCTATTCTGTTTCTTTTATTATGACCACAGTCAATGGTTTTATTGTTGATTGTCTATCATTCTCATTCTCTTGTTCTTGATGAATGTCACTTTCCTCAGGAGAAATTACACACCATGATCTCAACCGAAGTTCGTTTCACCCTACAGAGTTTGTTTCACCCTCCAAATTCTTGACAATTTGCATGAGTTTGACTGGTCTGTTATTAGGATTCAGGTTGGGTTGAGCTGGTAATTGAGGGCACATTTAAGGTTGGGTATTTTTGGGAAATTGAAGTGGAACTTGTAAAGTGGGTTGAGCCTGAGGGGCAATTCACATGGGTTGATTGGTCATTCCCATGGGGAGCTTCTAGTTTTGAGTCCAATTGGGGGCTTGGGCAATTATGTTAGTCCACTGTGAAGGATAGGTGTTATTATTTGAATTCTGCCAAAATGGGGTAGGGCATTGCAAGTTAGGCCAAGTAGGATTAGCAACTAGTTGATTTGGCTAGGGTGTAGTAGGATATTTTTGGGAGTGCCAGGTGGGATTAGAAAATGGTTGGCCCTGCCATGTATTTCCAGAATTATGCTACTGATTATAATGCCTAGAAAATAAAGAAGAAGGATTTTGTAGCGTACCTGGGGGGCGAGCCTACCACTGGCGACGTTGAGCCATCAGATATACTAGTTATGTTTCCTCTTTTAGTCCCGGGAATGATGGAAATTGCTTTGTAGCATGGTCTTTGGCACAGATGGCACAAGTCTGAACCACATCCAAGGGACACTCCCTCCAACCATGTTTCCTCCTACATCATGGACAAAATATAGCCAACGACTGTTCTTCTTCTGCTTGTTTCTGTTTAACCTGCAAAACATCTAACTATGTAGTCAAAGTACCCAAAATGTTTGTTTTAAAATTTTCTAAAAGGTTACAAATTTCTGCTTGGGTGACACTCTCGCTAGTAATGTTGTTGCTTCTGGTGATGGGGGCTCATATTCCCGATCTGGTTCGTGTACTACCGCACAAACACCTGATACACAATTGGACAATGTCATCATATGTTTCTTGATAAATATCACTATTTCCCATTAAATTCAATGTTTCTACCCATTCATCCTTCATACCTTTTATTAGAGTGGCTTTAAGTACCTCACCTGGTAGTGTACCGTAAGGTGATCTCTACAGGTTATATTGAAATCTTTCAAAATATTCTTCTATTGTTTCATTTTCTTTTGCAATCATTTTAAATATTTCATCCTTTAAATCCCTGGTTCTACAGTAGTCTTGATGTTTCGTAAGGAAGGCTTGTTTCATTTCATCACATGAATTTATAGTTCCTCCCCCTAGTCCCATAAACCATCGTAAAGCTACGCATTTCAGAGTGGAAGGAAATAGCTTTAGTTTCTGGGGTTCATAGGTATAGTCATAGCCTCTACACAGGACATCAAACTTGAATAAGAATGCGTTAGGGTCCTCTAAGATCAATCTATTGAAGGTTGGAAGATTTTGTAGTGGGATGGCTTTCATTGGGGCATTAGCAACCAAATCAACTATAGGATATTCCAAAGTGGAAGTCTAGGGTCACGACGGATTTTGCAGTTCCATTTGATAAAAAATGTGCCAATAATCTTCAGGGATTTCTCAGTCTGGGTGTTCTATTCGGGGTGGTTGATTACTTGGTCCCTTAGGATTTTTTATCGCGCTACCTATGTCTGGGATTTCCGGTGTTCCTTCTCCTACCAGAATCACAGAAGATCCAGGTTCAAGTGGTGGTGGGTTTGTCTCAGCAATTCCACCGGTCTCCCCTTCTCCTTGTCTCAAATTACAAGAATTTCCCTCGCCTAAAGGACTGAAAAGTGGATTGTGTGTATTTTGAAAACTCTATTCAGTTCCTTCAATTTCGTTATGACCCTCAGCATGAGCTATAGTTGGTGAATTTGTTGCTTGAGGGACTCGGGTAGAACCTTTTCGAAGTCCAACTGAGGCTTGAGATTCATATTTTCGGATAATTTTGCTATAAAAGTGCTCCTTCTGGGGGGCACCGAGCCCTAGGATTTTGTAGTTTTTGGTAAGGTTTTTTGTTTTTCAGGTTCTTTCTTCTTATTCATACACACCAACACAAATTCTATGCACCTATATAACCTCTATGCATCAGTTGAAGGTGGGTGTTGGCACAATCATTTTACTTGTTGCTTACGTAGGTTCTTACCTTCTGTTTTCAATACTTCATCCTTTAGAGATGCAACCTATACTATCTTTGACATTCTCCCCGGAAACGACGCCAAAATGTTGGGCTCTAAAGATGTCCTAAAAACAACCTTAGTCTGACATTAATTTATCAATCGAGGATTTGTATTTTCTTTCAAGAGTGTCAGCAAAGTTTATGTAGATAGTCGTAGAGGTTTAAGTCGTGTAGATAATTCAGTTACATCAAATCTCATTCTATCTAAATTACTGCAATAATCAAGTTCTTCACACATTGACTAAAAACTCTGAAACTAATAACTCAATCAACAAAATTGTAGTCTGAATAATAACACACCATGAATCAAAGCATCAATCACTTTACATTCATTCATTTATCTAGGAAATGGTAATTTAATCTATGAAAAAACTTAATGAATCAATCTCTCAATGGTTAATTATTCTGTTGGAAAGGAACAACGATCTATTGAGTATTTAAGAAGGAACGACAAATGCGAATTTAACGAAAGGAACAACAAATGAAAATTTAACGAAAGGAACAACAAATGTGAATTTAAATGAACGGAATTCACAAGCGATAAATTGACATCAAATGGATATGGAACAGCAATCGATAATCTCTAAATGGAACATCTACTCTCTACAAATGAAACAGCATAACCAATTTATAAAAGAATCAACACATTAAGGAGTTTATCTTAATGGTTGAAAGGAAATTCCAATCACAGAACTATAACATAATTGATACGATTACAGATGAGATAGTAGCTCATGTCGACTGGGCCCACGGTCTTCAGAAGATACTGCTACGAAAAACTCAGTACGCAGAAATGATCAAAACGCTTGAAGCTTTCATTAATTCCATAACTAATAAATCATTTACAATAGGATTGTTGTATAGAGTGTCAACAATTAAGAGATCTGAATTCTTGGTTATCCCTTTATCGTTCAGTATCCTTTATATATTACAATAAGATAAGTAAATTAAGTTATCTTGAGGATCAAGAGATCCTCGGGATTTCTTTTACTATTTATGAAGATTGTAAGATAAAAAGTCAATCTTCCTTTGAACCGTTTTGTGCCTGATTTCTTCGATCTTCAATGGCTTGTGCATCTCCATGATCTTCTTAATTATCTTTAGTTAACAAAAATTGTCCATTTCTACACAAAATCGAAATAATTCAAACCAAAGTTCAGAAAATGTCTAATATCATTCAATAATATTTCCTCAAGACTTTTTAACCATTTTCTTCCCTAATTACTTCAAATTAATAGAAAATTCAACAAAGAATATGTCACAAACTAGAGTAACAAGGAGAATATGTATACCTTTTTCTCAACCCAACACACAATGATCGAAGGATCGATCCTTGGAATTCCTAGTAGCTCCAAGTGAAGACATCGCATAATTCTTTAAATAAAGCAGTGTAAGCTTCCACTTCCTCGGGCGAACAATTAGCACCAAGATGAACATTTTCCACTATACATTCTTTGATTGAAATATTGATAGCTACGGTAGAAGAGATGTTGTCTAAATTCCCCTCTAAAGTAGTATCCTGGGTAAGTATAGGAGATTGAGATTGGGGAGAATCAACAACATCAGGGGGGGAGATAGATTGTATATCTTCCTGAATTTCATCTAGACTAGGAAGAAAATATGATCGATGATGTTTATCATCCCAAGGTACCTCGTCGATACTAAGCATTTCCATAATGGATTCGTTTGATGGAAAAATCTATAGGATATGGTCGAAAGCAAAGGACAAGGAATCCAACCAAGATGGCAATGAATAGGTTTTGGATGCCAACAGATGTTGGACTTCCAAAGATGGAGAAGCAGATTGGATAGCATCATATGAAGCCTCAGCAGGACTAAGTGGCATAGCGTCACCTAGTACATTGAATTCCAAAGGACTAGGCACAACCCAAGGATCAGATGATTTGAAATATTGATAGTCCATAGTCGAGATCATATTGATTATGGAAATATATTGTGTGGTGGGAGGAAGTGGTGCAAGGAAAGTACCCATTAGGGAAGAATATTTTAAAAGACCTACACTAACACTTTCATAAGTGATCTTACTATCTCCCAAGAAATGAATATTGTTGCTGGGAGGAGTGCGAGCATCGAGAGTGCAATAATCTAACTGGTCGATAGTGACAATTTTACCTTGATGAGGGAATTGTACACATCGATGAAGCGATGACGGTCATGGCATAAAACCAACTTCTTCCTAATAACAAGTTGTAATCAATGGGAGCATTGACCACCTCTACATCGATAGAGATGGTCTTACCTCCCAATTGAACGACCAAAGACTGCAAGAGTCTGTGAGGATGAAAACCTCACCCATCGAATGCTCGCAACATTGTAGGGGATTGGTTCAGCGCAGGTGATTTTAATCCTTTCCAACAAGATAAAAACATGACACAAGTGGAATCTCCCTCATCAAGTATGGTGCGGTGAATGTGTTGGTTATGAACAATCACATCAATTTGAAAAGCAAGTTGGTGAGAAATTCATGACTTGAATTTGTCGAGGTTAAATGTGATATTATTTAACGACTCGGGATCAATGGCATTGATGGCGGCCAAGAGTGTTCTACGTTGACTTGGGAAATGTTGTAGAACTTCAATACCAAACATAGCACACGGTGCTTGAGCCAAATCTTCAACAATGTTGTAGTTTTGGGTGGCACTTGAACTAGGATTAAAATTTGACTTGCGAATATCACTCTTGGGATGGCGTAAAATAGAGTCGAAAGTAGGTTTCCCAATCTGAAGTGACCCAGATGGAGGACTAACGGAGGAAGGATATGGATCCGGTGGGGTACCATTAGTGACCTTTTTTTTATCAGGCTTAGCCGGTGTGTCATACGTGGTGGTGCGAGTGGTTAAATCAATCCCATTGAACATATAAATATGAGCACTCATTGAGGCTTCATCACTAGGAGGATGGCTGGAATTGCCCCATGTGGGAGGGGCAAGTGCTTGAGAAACCATGGACTGTTGTTGAGGAAAAGGATGTGTTAACATGGCGGGTTGAGAATTCCCTTTGAAAAGTTTTGCAACTTCCTCGCGATGTGAATAGTCTCGGGTGAAATGATCATCACCACAAATAAGACACGGGAATTTCAGTTTTCGTTGTGGTTTCTTTTCAGTAGCAGGTGGTGGAGTTTGTGTTTTGGGATTTTCATTATTATTATTATTATTATTATTGGGTTTATTTTTCATTTTCTTCTTACCCCCGTATTTTTGCGAAGAGGCAGATTGAATTGCATTCACCTCAGATATTTGAGTCGGGGGGGACATAGAGGAGAGTGAAGTTGAACTTCTAACGGGTGCAGAAATAGAGATATTAGTTGTTCCTGTCGACTGTGATGAAGATTGGGTTTTGACGGTACCGATAAATCCATCTGCATGTGTCGTGGAAGAAGGTTTGCATTGATAGGTAGGAGTATGGGTATCATTTGGAATCAACTCATACAATGTACCAAATTGGGAGTAAACCAAATCTAAGTATTGATCTCGGGTGATGGATTCTTCCTTAGTGGCCACACCACCCATGGCAACATCACGAGAAATTGGGGGTAAAAGAGATTTAGTAAACCACTCTACCAATAGTGATCAAAATTTATGAAGGAACGCAACAGAATACACAAATAACCATGAATACAAAGATGCAACGAAAATAACACTTCATTTCATTAATATCAAAGAACTAAAATTTGCTTACAGACATAATAGAAATAAACTAGCTATGGCGTTGGTAGCTTATCTCTGAGAAGAGATGTGGTGGCTACAGGCCTCTGAACTCTGTGTTACAATGAGTCTTTAAGTTCTATATATTATTTAGAAAAAATGGAAACCCTAAACATCCAAAAACCTAACCCTAGGAGATGAAATGCTAGAATATGGGCCCCGTCGGGGTAAATTGGTACATCAATTTCTTGAGGTCGTAACTTTGGCATACTATCTCAGTTTGCAGCATATGATCAATCGTTAGAAATATCTATCCGAGGACTACAACTATTAATAGTGATTATCATGGTTTGGAAAGGACCAATATTCATCGGAGGTTGATGCCCAAAAAACATCGTTTAGGCCCTCAAAACGGCTCTGGAAGTTCAGGACCCAAAAAAATGCCAAAAATAGTAAATTGTGCTACAATTAAGGAAACTGAACAACTGAAAGAAACAATGGTGGGGGTCCAAGTGGAATATGTTGGTGGCCACCAATATCCACCTGGATCATTCCTCCCCCTTTAGAAAGAAATGTTCCCCATTGCGTTGAGTTCCTCCATGAGATGAGGAAACTTCTGCTGAACTTGGTCCCTGGTTAACCACTTGCCCTGGTGAAGGAGTTGGCCTGCTTTGACAAATCGATATAGTTGGATCCTCTATTGGAGGGTGTTCTTGATCTATGTGTCCATAATCAGATCAGTTCTGTCTTCTTCCATGCAGTCTGGATTTAACTCTATTGGTGTGAGTTGTTCTACCATGTTGGATGTGTCCAGTAGAGGTGGAAAGTAAGGCCGAAGGCGGTCCACATTGAACATTGGGTGCAGACCAAGGAATGGTGGGATACTGAGATCAAAATCATTGTCCCCTACAGCCTTAGTGATGGTGTATGGCCCATATCGGAGCAAGCGAGGCTTGCGGTGGGGTTCAGCGAGGCGCTCCTTCTGCAAATGTAGCCACACTTTGTCACCCACCTAGAAGTTGTGTTGCACCCGATGTTGATCATGCCACTTCTTATACTTAGCATTGGCTTTGTTCAATATGTCATGGACCTATTGGTGAATGTGATGAATGCGCTCAATGAAGTTGTTTGCCTTGGTAGCTTCAGACTGGACATGAGCCGAATCAGCCTGAGTAGTTGCAAATGGTATGGCTATGTCAATGGGACATGGTGGTTGGAATCCCAAGCCGACCTGAAAGGGGATGTGGTCGGTTGAGTTGTTGAGGGACCCGTTATAGATATGTTGTACATAGGGAAGGCTCTCATGCCATGTGCATGGATTATTTGAGTTGTACTTGCGCAAAATGTGTACGATCATCCTATTGACGACCTTTGTCTGGCCATCAGTTTGGGGATGGAAAGTTGTGTACTTGGCAAGATTTGTGTCCAGCATTGACCAGAGGCTAGACAAAAATGTACTAAGGAACCTGCTATCTCGATCTGAGATGATAGACTATGGTATCCCAAAATGTACCCACGCTCGTTCAAAGAAGAGTTTAGTAGTGTCTCTTGTTGTGATATTCTTCTTGCAGGTCGTCATAATGGCCATCTTCGAGAATCTGCCGACGACCACGAAAACACAGTCGTTTCCATGCTTAGTAGAAGGAAGGCCCGACATGTAATCCATGGAGATGGATTCCCAAGGTCGACTAGGGGTAGGAAGTGGAGTATAGAGGCCTTGCTTCTTGATGGTCGATTTGGCAATGGCGCAGGCAGTGCAGGATCTGATGTACTTCCCGACATCCTATCAAAGGTTTGGCCAATAGAAATACTTTTACAGTACTGCCAATGTTTTCTTGACCCCGAAATGCCCAGCGATCTGACTATAGTGCACTTCCCAAATCATCTTGGCATGCTCGCTTGAAGGAACACAAAGGTGTCCCAGATGACATAGTAGTGCATCCTGGAGGTGAAAATTTGGAACTCGGTTACCCTCCAAGAGCATTTTGTATGTGTGGCCAAAATCTGGATCGCTCTTGTAGAGAAGCGGCCAATCAGAAGTCTCGTGCCCACAAGAGTTGAGCACGGTAGTTATCGCCATGATCGGTGGTCGGCTGAGGCAGTCTGCTACATTATTGGTGTTTCCCTTCTGATACTTGATGTTCAAATGAAACTATTGCAGATATGTGGACCACTTCTGATGGCGATCATTCTGCAACTTCCCTTGTGTCTGTATGAACTATAGGGTTTGGTGGTCTGTGTGGATGATCGTTTCCTTCCCCAAAAAGTAATGATTCCATTGTTGGCAAGCCTACACAATGGAATACATTTATTTTTCATAAGTGGGATACTTTCGGACAGTTTCGCACTGTGATATGCCATGGGATGCCCCTGTTGAGTGAGAACTGCCCCAATAGCATAGTCAAAGGCATATGTCTCGATCTCAAATGGTTGTTGCGAGTCTGGTAATGCGAGAACTGGGGCACAGCAGAGGCAATGTTTAAATTCTACGAACGCCCTCTGTTGAGATTCTGACCAAAATAATTTTTCTTTCGCTCCTCCCTTGGTGACTTGACTCAAGGGCCAAGTGATATGAGAGAATCCCAGCACGAACCTGCGGTATAAATTAGCAAGAACTGGAAAGCTATGAAGCTCTGTTAGAGTGGTCGGGGTTGGCCAATCCCATATGACTTGGATCTTAGTTGAATCCACATGCACCGCACACTCATCAATAATGTATCCCAGATACTAAACCTGGGTCATGCCAAAAGTGCACTTCTCCAAATTGGCACACAACTTGTGTTTCTTAAATGTTTGGAGGACCTGCCGGATGTGGTGGAGGTGCTCTTCCCAAGTTTGGATGAATATCAAGATGTCATCCAAGAACACTACTCCAAATGAGTTGGTGAATGGCTGCAAGATGTCATCCATCAGCCTCATGAAGGTTGTGGGAGAATTTGTCAACCCAAAAGGCATGACCAGCCAATCGAAAAGGACCTCCTTGGCTTTGAAGGCAGTCTTTCACACATCGGATGGTTCGATTGGTACCTAGTGATACCCGGACTTCAAGTCGATCTTGCTGAAATATTTTTCCCCTTTGAGTTGGTCCAAAAGGTCATCAATTTGTGGGATCAGGTACCTATTCTGGACAGTGATCTTGTTCAGCTCCCGATAGTCAATACAGAGTCTCCAAGTCTCGTCCTTCTTCTGCACCAACATGATCGGGCTCCCACAGGGCGACGAAATTGGTCAGATGTGACCTTTCTATAGCAGCTTCTGAATCTACCTCTTGATTTCATCATTCTCCAGAACAAAGCATTGATAGATCGGTCCATTGGGTAGCGATGCACCTGGGGTCAGATCGATGGGGTGCTTGACCTGACAGTGCAGAGGCACCCCTGCGGGTGAGGTGAAGATGTCATGGTACTCCTCCATGACATTGTCCATTTGTTGCTGTCATGCGGAGGATCCATGTCTTGAGGTTATGGCCACAATATTATTCTTGCCCTGAGGGCGGATCATCAGGAAAACAAATTTCTCGGTTTTGGAAATGTGCTTAATGCATTGTTTTGCAATAACCAAAGAGATAGCGGTAGGCGGTGGTAACTATGGTATCCTGTACAACTTATTTCCCAAGGTAACAATAACAACGCGAGGTAGGGATTCATACATAGCATGTCTCTTCCACAAGTATGGTTGGCCTAATAATACATCACAAACATCAAGAAGAGCAATGTCACATAATACCTCATCGCTAAAGGGCTTGATGTTGTAGGGAACGCAGCACTGCTAGCTGACGCGGAGATCTCATCCTTGGTGAAGCCACCTAATGGTGTACGGATGTGGGTGTGTTGTGGTCGAAAATCCCAATCGCTTCATGACCTCTGCTGAAATGAGGTTCTTTTGGCTCCCACTGTCGACAATAAACTGTAGTGGGGAACCCTTTACCCACATCTGGGAGTGGAAGAGACACTCCTCCTCCTCTAGATCTTTCGATTCTTCCTTTTGGATCTTCGTGGTGGCAACGATGGCATTGGGATCTGCATCAATAATATGCTTCCCTTTTTCATTCCCCTTCTCGGGTTCTAATTCAGTGTCTGAGCCTACATCTGATTCAGAAGCCCTCATCTCGACCACCAGTGACTATTTGGCCTGACACTCACTTGTGTTGTGAGTGGAGCTCTTATGGAACTCGCACCACTTTCCCGTGTCCTTATTTGACTTCACGGTGTTTTTATTTTCTTATGACTTTGGCAGGTTGTCTTGAGACGCCATGCCTTTTCTTTGTCCTTTGTTCTGCGATTTGGGGGAACCTTTCCCTTGCTTTTGATTCACAGATCCAAACTCTCGCTTCTTCTATTTGAATTTTTGCTCAATCTTGGCAGCATACTGGTATGTCGTACCAAGCGAGGAGATGTTGAGGAACTCCATTTCCTCCTGAATGTATCTATGTAGAAAACTGTGGTACTTCAGCACCAAATGTTTCTTTGAATCTTTGATACCCAACTTTTTGCGCGGGGTATGGAACAGAATCGTCAACTCATGCACATCTTGATCCATTTGTTTCCGCAACGTAGTCCATTGTATGTACTTGTCCTCATAGCTCCCCACGGGATAAAATTATTACTTGATGGCGTCTCGGAAATAATTCCAAGTGGTTATGGCCAAGAACAGAGAGGGTTCCTCCTCATCCTTTTTCTCACTGTAGGTTTCCCACCAGTCCTTGACATGGGGGCGACTTTGAGCAGTGAAAAAATAATCTTCTCCCAGTCGAAAAAGTCATGAACCGAGAAATATCCTTCTAATAGTTTCAACCATCTATCTACGGTGTCTACATATATTTGGCCATCAAATATGGGAATTTCAAAGTTTACTTGTACCTTAAATAGGTTTGTGCCTCCAGAGTGGTTGCTAGATGTAGATGCATCGCCAATGGGCAATCATTGATGGATCTGGGCGAAGTTATCCATCATCGTGTTCCTTTGTTTTTCAAGGGCCTCCTCATGCAATATTTTGATAGGATCTCCTGCTCCCTTGTATTTCTTTTCATCCCCCATGGGTGGTCATCAAGGTTTGTGAGGCTGATCTTGCAAAGGTTCAACCAGATTGAGCCCTAACTCTTTATACCCCGACCTCGTTGGGGACATGCAAAGAAGGATCGAGAAAGAGAAGACCGCTCTGATACCACTGATCCAAATTTATGTAGGAATGTAAAAGAATACACAAATAACCATGAATACAAAGATGCAGTGGAAATAACACTTCATTTCATTAATATCAAAGAACTGAAATTTGCTTACAAACAAAATAGAAATAAACTAGCTAGGGCGTCGGTAGCTTATCTCTGAGAAGAGATGTGGTGGCTACAGGCCTCTGAACTCTGTGTTACAATGAGGCTCAAAGGCCTATATATTATTGAGAAACAATGGAAACCCTAAAAATCCAAAAACCTAACCCTAAGAGATGAAACTCCAGAATATGGGCCCCGTCGGGGTAAATTGGTACATCAATTTCCCGGGATCGTAACTTTGGAATACTATCTTCGTATGATGTATATGATACATCATTAGAAAGATATATCTGAGGACTACAATGATTGACAGGGATTATCATGAATTGGAATGGACTAATATTTGTCGGAGGTTGATGCCGAAAAAACATCGGTTAGGGCCTAAAAACGGCTATGGAAGTTCAGCACCCGAAAAACTGCCAAAAATAGTAAATTGTGCTACAATTAAGGAAATTGAAAAACTGAAAGAAACAATGGTGGGGGTCCAAGTGGAATAGGAGAGCGGCCACCAATATCCACCTGGATCAAATAGTTGGTCAGGAATGGTCGATTTAATCAACCTTCGTCGTCGTCTCCATTCATGAATGTGATCAGAGATATGTACGGAGTTCATTTGATGAAGGGAGGTTAAAAGTTCAGTACCCATCTCATAACGGATGGGTAATTGAAAATGCGTGAGAAAATCCATAGCTAGGGAGTTGAACTCTTGAAAGGAACCACGTTGAAGTTCAATGTACCATTTGGTTGCAAAGCCCGTGAGTGTGCACTGGAAAAGACGCAAACATATAGAATCCTCCATCAATGATTTTGATGAACACCATAAATGGAATGTCATAACATGGTTGTTCAGGTCTTCCCCAGGTTTACTGTAAATTTGGGGATGTCAAAAGGTAATTTAGCAGGAATTACTGGCCAAAAAGGAAAATGCAATATGGGATCATTTGTCAACCGAGACAAATTTGGTAGATCTAGTGTGGCCAGAAAGGGTAGTTTCCAATTAACCTAAGGGTGATACTAATGCGTCATAGGGATGTCATTGGGGCCGTAAACTGGTTGAGGTGGATAATTGTATCTAGTAGGCCCTCCCATATATGGTTTTCGTTGACCAGTATATGTAGGATTCAATTGTTGTTGAGGAATGTTCATGAGCGGGGTGAAATCAGGTTGATTCTGAGGATTATAAGTCGGTTGATTTGGTTGTGGAGGATAAATAGTTTTCCCTTGAGGAGGGTAAATAGTTTTTCCCTGAGGAGGGTAAACATTAGACCCTTTGGGAGGATAAGGTTGTTGTCCTTGAGGACCCCTGGGGGGTTTTGGGACAGCTGGATAAGGTTGCCCAAAATATAATCTAGAAGGAACAGGATTTGGTCCTCCTCCTTGTGGGTTATGGTATGATTTCCCCTCATGGTAAGGTTTATTAAACGTACCTCCTTGAGGTACTCCCAGGATTGTGAAGGGTTTCTGGTAAAAGAGGGTTTCTCCCCTACCATAGGTTGATTGACAACTATGGTTTGGCTAGTAAAAGGGGGTTTTCCCCTGGCAGGAATGTGAAAGGGTGGTTGTCCCCCAGGAGGAATGGGCCCACTAGATGATGGTTTCCCCCCAGGAGGGATAGGCCCACTAGATTATGGTTTCCCTCCAGTTGATTATGTATGTATGGAAAGTGTTTGCATTCTCTAATGTAAAGGTGTTCCAACAGAATCATACAGAACATGAGGAGTTGTAGTGTGAAGAGGTGTAGTGGTGGGAGTAACGGTTGAAGTACCGTGTGCATGATTAGGTGTTACGAATCCAGCATTAAGGTGGAATTGTGTTGACGTAGCAGCAGGATCGACTACATGTTCGATGGGACGATCAATAGTCTGACTGGACGGTCCTGCCTCAGGGACAGTAGAGGCTAGAGGGTCATGAGGATCAAGAGGTGGTTGACTAAAGTCAAATTGTTCATAAATATCATGTCTCGATGGAGTCTTCCATATGGAATGAACAAGTGTCTGTTGTGGATTTACCATGCTAGCAGACCGGACAAGAGTTATGTATTCATCATAATCACGTTCTGTGTCTTCCATCTGTGTTTCAGCATATGTCCTCAACGGTAAACGTTGAATTTGTTCTTCTATTATGTTATTGAATGAGTCCAATCAAACAAGGAGTGGTTCGATAGGAGCTTCTGACATAGGGGTAATATGAGGAATTGGATCCTCAATCGTAACCAAGGCACTTTCAGGATTTTCTAACAAAGGAGTAGCAGCGCTCCCAGCGTTGGAGTGATTTTCTACCTCTTCACGGTAAATGTCTTCTGGTGAATTAGGAGGTAAGGGTTCGTAGCCTTCCAGAGGAAACCCTTGAATCTTATGTGATCTACGAAGACCTTTATCATCTATAGTCTCAATCCTGAAAAATTATTAAATCAACAGCACACACTAAAAAATCTAGAAGAACCAATAAGCAAACAAACCTTCTCTCAATGATCGTACTAGTTGGTGATGTATTCATCATAATCACGGTGTGTGTCTTCCATTAGTGTTTCAGTATATGGCCTCAATGGTAAACGTTTAATTTCTTCTTCTATTATGTTACCGAATGAGTCCAATCGAACAAGGAGTGGTTCGATAGGAGCTTTTGACACAGGGGTAGTATGTGGAATTGGATCCTCAACTGTAACCAAGGCGCTTTCAGGATTTTCTAACAAAGGAGCAGCAGCACTCCCAGCGTCGGAGTGATTTTCTACCTCTTCATGGTAAATGTCTTCTCATGAATTAGGAGGTAAGGGTTCGTAGCCTTCCGGAGGCAACCCTTGCATCCTACATGATCTACGAAGACCTTTATTGTCTACAGTCTCAATCTTGAAAAATTATTAAATCAACAGCACATGCTAAAAAATCTAGAAGAACCAACAAGCAAACAAACCTTCTCTCAATAACTGTATTGGTTGGTGATGAAATCCAACATCGTGTGAAAATTGAGAAGGGTCTAGGGTATGAGCGGGTGGAACAGTTACGATGGTGACCTGCTTAACGAACTTACGCCTTGGTGCAAGATTCCACACAGTAATCGTGGATTTACCCTCTGTTGTGGTGGGAAATCCCCCTACGGACTAGCATTTAGGGTTATATTATGCATGCAGATAAGACCAAAAGAATCCTACTTTCTACCTTCGTCCCAGACCTAATCCCCATTTCTTTCAAGAAAATACATAGTTAAACGAAAATACCTTGTTCCGAACGTTCGATGTCGATCCTTCTTCACGCTTGATCGCTTGTTAGCAGTTATCCTCCCAAGGCTAACCTACGTACAAAACAAGCAACAAACTCTACATGCATTTGTTCTACAGATTAATGGGTTAGAGATTCAAACATATATTCACTAAACTATGAAGAAATCATATAGTGGGACGGGAAAAGCATTTCTTTATTATTAACTTTAATGAATCAACTTACAATGTCGAGATCAACCACTGCTCCGTGAATCCTGATCCTGGGCTCCTCTTCAAATGTCCTCCAACTTTTTTGCTTTGTATCTCTCTTTGCACAAGGATGGATAAAGGGTTGGGACAATGGGAATGTGTAATTGGGTAGAGTTTCTTTACTCTTATTCTCCTCTTCCAAATAGGACCCCTAACCCTTCTTTTATAGGCTAGAAGAAGCTAGGTATT
>ML818946.1:66126-80883 GCA_009831015.1 Picea engelmannii | reverse complement strand
CGCAGAATGTTAGAAATCCCTTTTTTAAAGAAGCAGGATTCAGATGACCAATTACCTTCTAAAGAGACTCCCATACTATTACACGCTGGTCATTCTGATACAGTTGAACAAGCCTCCCTTTCAAAGGATCCAGAATGTCCCACCTTTCCTACAAACCGTGCGATAATAGGCCCTATAATACAACATGTTGCTTGTGTATCAATATTTGGCCCAAAGCTATGGTTGGATCCTTGATTATAAGTTGAAAACCCGAACAAGGTTAGTTGAACCCTTAAAAAAGGTCACTTGAAGGTCCATAATGTGTAGTTTGAAAATCCATAATAAATGATGTGAGGACCTCCAAAAGAGTGAGAACGTGTTTATTATGTCATGATTGTAAATGGACACCTTATTAACCATAAGACCTTTTTAGGTAAGCAAGATCGAATGTGTGGTTAAGGGAGGCATAACTATTGTCAACTTTGGTACCCTAATAAACATTAAGGGGGTGGTTGAGGAATAATGTTTATTAGGATAAGTATGCCACCAACCTAGGGTAGCCTTCGTTGTCGACAAGGCATCACCATAATCGATATAGTCATCTGAGCCACCAACCCAACCACTTTACAAAACAATGTTGTATATTTTCTATGTGTGTATCTTTCTCATTATTCTTTTTAGTGTGTGTGTGTGTGTGTGTGTGTGTGTGTAAATGAATTCTATTTGAAGTTATGTAAATCTAATGTACATAAATTTGAACACTAAATGGGAGTATGTCCATTTCAAGAAAAAAAATTTGATAATAGAAAATTCGCATAATGTGGTGTTAGATGAGAATGGTGGTTCTAGTTATGGCTCTATGTGTGTACATATACATAAACAAATGAATTCTATTTGAAGCTATGTAAACCTAATGTATAAGAATTTGAAAATTAATTGAAAGGATGTCCATTTTAGGAAAACAAATTAATAATAGAAAATTTGCATAATGCGGTGTTAGATGATGATGGTGATTCTAGTTATGGTTATACGTGTGGGAAAAAATAATAATAATAGATAATTCACATAATGTGGTGTTAAATGAGAATGGTGGTTCTAACAATGGCTATGTGCGCGTGCACACACCCAAATAAATTCTATTATGTAAATGTAATGTACACACAATTATAACTAGAAACACCTTTCTCATTTAACACCACATTATGTGAACTCTCTATTATCATTTTTTTCTCAAAATGAACATCCTTAGAGTTAGTGTTAAAATTCTCATACATGACTTCAAATATAATTGATTTGTTCATTATAAAAAAATGTAGAACTATGTAAAATAAACAAAATAAAATATTGTTATATTTTCAAAATTTAATAAAGGACTAGATCCCACCAGTAAGCTTGTGAACATTCAATATCCCTCGTTTAGCCAAAAGACGTATCTTTAAAAAGTGTAAAGAAATCATGGTTGCATATTTTTAGAAAGTGTAAAGCAATTCGAAACACAAGCCTTACCATAATTATTATTAAATATTTCAATTCAACCTTGAATTTCATACTTTTATAGAAAATAGTTGTATATGTAAAAAAAAAATCCGCAATATGATTCATTGAGTTTTTATTATAAAAAAATTATTATTCTAAATAATTTTCAAATATTTTAATTTATTAAAAAACAATCAATATCAAGGTTTTGGCCTATAGTGGGGAAAGGTTGACAATGGAGTACTTTAATACCATGATATCCTTTTGAAAGGCTTCTCCCCCCAAAAATAAAAAAAGTGAAATTTTGTACATTTTATTCAAAATCAAATAATGAATAAAGTGGCACGGATTTCTTAAATCTCATTTCTTCACTATTTAATTTAATGGAATTCTAATTTCATTTTTCACTAATAGTTTACTGGTGATAACATGGAGGTTGAAGATTGAGTTTTGTGAATAAGAAGTTTTCAAACATAGAAAAGTGTGATTTGCAATAAATTTCTCCCGTATTAGTTCGTGCCTTTCGGGCTGTAGGGACTATAGTAATCAAATCTATTCTTTTTGCACTAAACCCAATAACCTTTCCTTGTTATAAAGTAATGTTTTCATAAATCATACAATTTCACTTTAAAATCCATATCATTTAACCTAAAGTTTTGAGTATGAGGGTTTTATTTGGCCTCTTTCCGAGGCACATGCGAACAATATCTTATCTTAAAAGCCCCTTCAATCACAGAGTTGATGAGTAATTTGCTTGAAGGTAAGTAATGTTAGAACTAAGTCTAGCATTACTTCCCTCACATTAAATGTGATATAGTTTTTGTGATAGTTGAGCCAAAGTTTTTACAAATTGAATAACGATTGACACATACTCTTACAAACTGAATAACGATTGACACATACTCCCTGCAGCTATTTTGCTTCATGCATAGTTATGCAAGCTATCTCCATAGCTATCACACCTTGAGGATGAGCAATCCATACCTTCTCTATTTCATAAGCAAGTGAGGTATGGTTTATTCTTGCTTCGGTTGTCCTCCCTCTCAATTGATTCTTGGAACTCTTACCTCTGTGATGGATCAATGGCTAGATTTGCTTGTTTTTGTAACTACAACATCTCCTCTTGAAGGTCGTGTGCATGTTGCTCATTGTTTTTTACAATGCTCATCCAATTATGAACAGTCGAGTGGATGAACTTTGTCTGCTCTATTGCAACCTGAAGTTGCACCTTGGACTGTTCTATTTGCATGGCCAGGGGGAAAATCTGTTCTATAAGCTCTTGTGTTTTGTAGTCCCCATGGAGTATCTTCCCGAACAACTATTGAAGTACCCTCCTTTGTCGTATCCTCCTGAGAAGCCACAATGGAAGAAGAAATAGCTCTGTAGCATACAACATGTTGCTTCATATAACTTGCAGCACTGCATCACCTCTCGACCTCTCTGCTCGGCCCAAAGGTCCTATAACATCGTAAGTATTATCAGACCATGATTCATTGAAATATAGTTTTTACTAATCTAAAAGATGAAAGATGAAAAATAAAACATACTATATATTTGATGTACGCATCTCAACCACGACTCTGAGCTTTGACATGAATATAAGGCCAATCGACCGTTCACTTTCTCGATGATAAAAGGATTGAATCGTTTAGCGTATTTAAAAAAAATTCTTTCACAATCAATTATTTTTCCTGCCGTATATTTCTATATGACTGAGAATAATTCCTTAAGATTCCATTATTTTTGCTACCATATTTTTCTATATGAATCATAATAATTTCTTAAGATTCCACAATTTGTTAATGATTTCCTGGAAACAAAGAGTTCCATGTAAGGTATTGGATCGTAATCATACTTTCAGAATCTTAATGTGAGATGGAACGATTTAAAATCATTTTCATAATCTTAATGTGAGCTCGAAGGAATTTGCCTCAAAGTTGAAGGCTAGGACCAAGATGAAAGATCAGAAGGATGTAGATATTCCAATTGTAGACACACAATAGACAATCCATTGTAGAAGGGCAATGCTCCCTTCCATCTAGCCCGCATCTCAGCCTCCACCTCCACCTCTAGTTCTTGAAACATATCCAAATCCAATGTTGGCTATCAGAAACAAGGTTTGCATGCCATTAATATGCTACACGTTTCTTTATCAGTTCACATTTGTTAACTCACGAGATTCAAGCTTTGAGACACGTGCTACATGTTTGGCCACATGTTTTTCAAATTATTGCTAGATGTAAACATGTGATTATAGTCATATCATTTTATCATCATCTATATTCTAGTTAAGCAAAATTGAATTCGAAACGTACATGTTAACAGTTCGAGAGTTTACCAAGAGAGTGAACTTGCTTCTCCGACGCCTGGCTATTTCCCTTCCAGTATTCCTAGTTGGGTTGAGCTAATGATATCCAGGTTTAGCCTAGTAGTAGCAACTTAACCACCATCACCAGAAACAAGTGCATTTAACCCAATGCCTTTTTACTGAGAGCTTCCAACAACTTAAAGAAAGTCGTCTATGAGGAGTTGGCAAGCCTTTGACAGAGGAATACTGAAGGTTCTGGACACTGCAGAGGAATAGGTCGTTTATTAATATAACTAAACTATCTGTGTGGGGGATAGAGAAAGATACAAGAGGTATTATATCAATGCTCAAAAGATAGCCTAAGTGGCCAACAACGAGATATTATTAAGTAAAAATCATATTGCAGTCCTACTTAAGGTGTCTCTTATCTAAATAATATATGTATCTATGAGTTTGTGTGAGAGAGAGGAAGTCATACTCCGATTCCATTTATTCTTGCACCACTAATTATAATTTGTCATCTTTGCAGGTTGAGAACGAGTATGGGATATCTAATTTCATCCCCATTCTCATAGGGGACAAAGAAATTTGTACCGAGTTTCAAATGCTTGAGCAAGAAGTTGTGAAATCTGGATTCTGCTGCAAAAGTAATCATGGAATTTCTATCGGAAGTTCCAATTCTTATATTTGTGAGAAAAATGTGGTGAAGCGACAGAGTATCTTGTGTTGAGATTTGGGTACCTTGGAAAGTGGTCCCCATGTGCTTATGAGTCTCTAAGCACAAAGGGGGAGATTTTTACACTTGTACTATGTACTTTGTGTCTAATTTCACTTTGACTTGGGAGATTTAAGTCAAAAGTGAAATTTGGTCATTTTAGCCTAAAGTGACAATTAATTCACAAAGTGGGTGAATTACTTTGTGAATTAATAGACATAAAGTGAAACTATGGAAACTTAAGTAAAGTGGGTTTTGGTTTGAGATTTAGTTGAGATGATCTCAACCATTGATTAGGGATGAGATGAGATGATCTCATCCACCCATGTTTTAGGTTTCCTTATGCTTCCTAAAGGATGGCGCAAGGGGCAAAGGAGAGCTTATTCACTTGTATGTTCACCAAAGGAGCTTGGAGAAAGGAAATATGATGAGGATTTTTGCAATGGGAGAGGCTAGCTTGGGCGCATGCTTTCATGGAGAGAGCCATCACACTTGTAGCCTTGTTTATTTAGTGGGGAGCTTCCAGTTCTGAGGAGGGAGAACTTGAGGAGGAGGGTGCATCATCAGTGGGGAGTACTTACACCAGTCAGATTGTAGTGGGATTAGTTGCAGAGGGAGTCCACACATCAGAGATTCATTCCTATGGAGGGGTTTTCCATTATGATCTCACAGCTTGCATCTGGAGCAATTATGGTGGATTTGGTAGCATTAAGAGGGGCACACCATGCTAGGGCGCACCTGCTTGGTTTGGACTTTCATCTTGAGACAAGATGCTAGGGTGCACCTGGTTGGTTATGGTGGTATTTCATCTTGAGACAAGATTCTATTGTAACAGGTTCATCTATATTTTGCACTTTTTGTATTCCACCATCTATTCTCCTCATTTATAAACATGTATCCCAAACTGGTTTTCCCTGGGAGGGTTTTGTCGAGGGTCATGTTGACCAAAAATACCTGTGTCAAATTTATGCATGCTTAGAAGTGTAGATCAAAATTTTAAAGTTCAATATCTAGAGGTAGTGTTATGTGTTTTAATATATATTGCATGTGCTAACATTGAGTAAAGAAAGCACTTGCAAGGGCACCTTAAAACAACAATTAACCATCAAATATTGAGTAGAATGTTTGGTGACTGTTTGCTATCCTAAAAACAACAAGAAAAGACAACCACACACTTGAAACTTAAATCCATACTAAGTCCAAGGACAAACCTTAAGTGGAAGCCTCATAGGACCTCATAAAATCTACATGGTATCAGAGCCAAAGGTGGCTTAAACTTGCTGATTTTGGAGCACTTTTGTGAGCACTTTTGTGAGGTTTTATATCAGATCTGTTGGTTGTTTTTGGACAACAAGTTTACAGTCCAAAATAGTGGTTAAATTTCAGATCTGAAGGTACCTCTCATTCAGTTCCAGTTGGACAACTCAAGACATATTTTGGACAACTAGTTGATAGTGATTGTGGACAGTTGTGGGAAGATTTGTTGGGCTGATTTTTTGACACTTGTGGACAACCTCTTTTCACACCTACGTGGACAGGAGTGAGGCTATAGTGTACAACCTCTTTTCACACCTACTTACTAGGAGTGAGGTCGGGTTTTTTCTTGCCTCTTTTCACACCTGTGTTGATAGGAGTGAGACAACATTCCTTTGCATTTGGAGCATCAGAGTGAGTGCAGTGTGACAGACATGTCAACATCTCAGATGCATGTTGAGGACAACCTAGTCGGGGCTAACAATTGGTTTCCTTGGAAGGAGAGGATCATATTTGTCTTAGAGGACCTCGAACTATGGGATACAGTCGAGGCGAATGTTCCTGTTATTCCTGTTACTGCCCCCGTCTTGTTGGCATAATTCAGGAAGAGGAACAACAGGGCAAAGATGACCATTTGTGATGCTGTGAGAGATCACATTATTCCCCACTTGATTGGGAAGAATTATGCATGGGAGATGTGGGCATATCTATGCAAGTTGTACAAGAGCTCTAATGAGAACCGGAAGTTGGTTCTTCATGATCGAATGAAGGAATTCACATGCTCGAGGATGAGTCAGTTACTTCATTCCTTGGTAGATACATTGTTAGGTGATTTATATGTACTAAAAAAGACACTAAACTACCCTCAATTAAATTGTCAACCCGAGGTAAGTAAGCTTAGAGTTGTAGAAAAATATATGCCAAAGGTAAAAAGTTGGTAGGAGTATAATCTAACTAATGAAAGCAGCTATCTAAGGCTAATATACTCAAGCGAACCTATCTAATGAGCAAACCCTACTAAGCAACTTGAAGCTAGGTAACCTTAGTACTTTTGGGCCAAGGATTGATGGATAGTTGCTAAGAAAGCAAATGAAAACTCTATGTAAAGCAAACAATAAGCAAAAACAAACTACCAAGCATAATAAGCAAATGACAAAAGCAAATTTCTTTAACTTGCCAACCTACATTCAATGATTAACTACCCTATGAAAGCAAATAAATCAAAAAGTAAGCAAAAACACCTATTTAACCTATTAAAGCAAATAGACAAGTAAACAAAGAAACCTAACTAACCTACTAAAGCAAAAGACAAGTAAGAAAAGACAACTAACTAACCTACGAAAGAAAATAGACAAGTAAGAACATACTTCTCATTGAACAACTATCTAGCCTAAGAGGCAAGTGAACTAAATGCAAAACTATTTCTAATGCATGAAAGGAAATCTAAATGCTCAATGCAATGCATGAAAGGAAATCTAGTCTATTGAAAGCAAGAAATACTAACAACTAATTCTTGAGCAAAATGCTATCTAATCTATCAAAGCAAAGTCTATCTATCCTACAGCAGCAAACAAGACTATTTCCTAAGCTATGAAAGAAAGAAACTATATCTATGAAAGCAGGAAAATTATTCTTTTAACTTATGACAATTCAAATATAATGTTGGTGGTTGTGTGAATGCCTTCGGTGGTGATGGATGATATTTCGATGACACTTGACAACAAAGGAAAATTCCAACGGTATAAACTCAACACTAATCTCAATGGCAAAATGAAAGGTATGGATTAAACAATCTAATGAAAACTAAGCCATGATAAAAGTAATGTTAAATACCCTGCATATTTATGTATAAACCATCAACAACATAACGAGATCATCATTATTTAACTAAGAAATCTAATTGCATGGTAATCTATGAAAGGAAATTGCGTGAAATAAAACTATATTATGTCTATTTTAACCATTCAAACTATGATAAGAAAATGAATTAAAAACATAAATTAAACTATGATATTAAAAAGTAAATTGACAATTACATCAACCAATAACTAAGTAAATGAAATCTATGTAAAACTAAGATAAACAAGCTATGATTAAAAAACTGGAAGTAAATCTATCCATCCATAAAAATCCCTATCAAAGGAAACCCAAATTAAAACTATGTTCTGTTCTAATTAAAAATCTGTTCTAAACTTGACTGTAAAATTATAAAAGAAAGCACAATTTAAAATCCAATTGCATGCAGGGTTAGTATAGTGAGAGAGAGACTTTCTAATTGCACACAGGGTTAGTATAGAGACTTGCAAGCCTTTTTTAATCTACAAAATCAACACATGTTAACACATATCATCATATAACCTGCAAAAGAGAAGTAAAACAATAAGCTACAACAAACTAATTAATTAAATAAAAACATGCATATATAGGAAATAAGAAAGAGCAATTTGAATTAAGAAATGCGTAAATAAACATAAGAACAATCACCAGACTGCTGGTGGGATCCCCAACAAGTCATGGCTACCTCCTACAAGCACACCACGAACTTCAACAGGCCGAATTGACCATGGAAGCTTGAAAACACAGTTCTGGTACAATTCTGGCAATGTAAAACTAAAAACAGAACAAAATCATTTTTAATCGTTTTTCTTGCAATTCTAATGCTTATGCTACTTGGTTCTTCCACTTAACAATCATTTAACCACCTCAGTGGTATTTATAACATTTACAAACCAAGTGGTCAACCACAAGAGGGTCGAACCACTCCTAATTTCGACAAAATACAATAAATGATGCCATAACTAACAAAACGGAGCAAGCCAATAATCGCCTTCTTTGGACAACTGAAATCAAGTTGTCTTGAGCTTAGTAGCTGAAGGGGGCGATCATGAAGAAAACCCATGTGCCTGATTTGTCCATCACTGGCCACCAATGCCATAACCGCCAACTCACCTTGCGTTTTTGTGCAATACTTGATGCTGGAATGAGTGTCGGATCAGGTACCGGAACAAGTGCTGGAACGAGTGTCAGAACTGGAAACATGGTACGTTTTGCCCTGTAACAGCAGAAAAACATGAATTAACTCTTGGAAATCCTAGAACATGATGAATTAAACTTGATTTAGTCATTAAACATGAATTACACATACCTTATGCCAATTATACCATTTTATCGTAAAATTCTTCAAAAAGCTCCTTTGAAATATGAAAAACGCATATGTACATATGGAAAAAAGTGTATAATAACGTCATGAAAATGATCATATCTCGAGCCCAACATTTCCCCCAGACCTACGATTTTGCAGGTCCCACTGCAGACAAAAAGAAGTTACCCCTTGTGACTAGGCTTGCTGAGGAGGATCAACTTTGGAAGCCTCTCCTTCTTGTTGTGTAGGCTTAGCCTTATGCCTCTTGTGTTGCTTTAATTGTGCTCTGAGGCTGCGGTTAGATTGGGTCATCCCATCGGCCAACCATTGAAGGGAGTTAACTTTTTCCTGAAGGACTGCATTGTCATGATGAAGGTGTGCATCTATTGTCTTCCTCTCTTCCAACTGTTGAAGAAGCTGATGGTTTTCTTTTTGTAGCTTCTCTATGGTTGGAACATAATCAGTGATCTCTGAGGAAGGCTTAGATCCTTTAAGGAATGTGGACAATTTATCAGTTTTAGGATCTAGAGTGGGCATAGGTGAATTAGGAGTGATGGGAGATCAGAAAGGTGAGGTAGGTTTTGATTTTGTTTTCCTTAGTGGCTCTAATCCTTCCGCAGAGACTTCCCTAATTTGCTTATGAGGGCTCTCAAGGTTAGAGGACACTTGGATGGCATCCGAAGCAGGTGGATGTTTTTCATAAGACTTGGTTCTTGTGTTCCGGGTACTCTTCCGAAAGGGTCCCTTACCAAATCAATTGGCTCCCCTCTTGTTTGTAGGAATGATGGGAAAGTTTTGTTGCATTACTTCTTGAAGCTTTTTAGGTGTAGGATCAAGAGAGAGTGAAGGCATTGGGGGGTCAACAATGGGCTTCTTTTGGTCTTTGTTCTTGGCCTTTTTCCCCAATGAAGAAGTAGGAATGCCAACAAGCTTTTGGTATTGTTCCAGCAAAGAGGGAGTTTGTGCAAGGGATTTTGGAGTTCTTAGAGAGTGAGGCTTGGATGGAGAGATAGTTTTTAGGCTAAGTGGATTTTTTCCGGTCTTAACTGTCAAGTGGGGGTTTGCAAATTGGTAGATAAAGGCATCCCAATTTTTCCCCTGCTTCTCTAGTTCAGTAAGAATGAGGAGTTTGATCAAACTGTGGTGGAAGAGACTATTGTGGGGGTTAGTCACATTTTTCCTCACTTGAGAGGACATCTTCTCCAATATTTTGAGAAAATAAAAGGGAAAGTTCAATGGTTTGTTGAACAAAAAATGAGCCAGCAATCTAAAGTGACAAACTTTGAAGGTGGAGTATCTACCTTCACATGTAATTAACCTTGTGATGACGATGAGGGGGTTAACCAATTTTGGCTTTATCCACTCCTTAGCATACCCTTTTGCTCCTGGAATGCTCTCGAATTCAGGCTTAACACCCTGTTGTAACTTGAGCGCGGAAATTGATGATTCTTGAACCATCTATTTCCCATTCTTGGGAGCTTTGTTGTAGTAGAAATGGACTCTTCTGTGACTTCAAAGATAAGAGACCCTACATGTGTTGTCTTACCATCAAAACCAACTACAAATTGCATAGAGAGGCCATCATCATGGCCCTGCAAGCTAGATAGAAATGCCCCCTAGCTAACACGCAAAAACACTTCTCTGCACTGTGCGAATTCTGGAATAGAAAACAAGTATGCATAGGAGGACGATTCGTATCTCTTGGGAATTGTGACAAAGTTTGAATTCACCAAGAAAGGGATAGATCGAGCCACACAGAGGCATGGGTTAAGCACAGGCCAAGAGATGGCACGAATTTGGCATGGTCTGAGTGCGATTTGAACAGAGGGCGAGATGGCAGAGGTTGGGCACGATTTCCTAATGCAGAGGAGAGAAATTGGCAAGAGTAAATGAGATAATAGAGTGCCCAGCCTAATTTTGGATTCTCTTATGGTGGAGTACGTTGCCCACATGTGCGCGCGAGCTGCCATGTGTGGGAAATTCGAATTCGATGGCAAGCTTGGGAGCAATGGATTGGTGCGTATTTAGATCAATGTCCAAGTCTTTTGACTTGGACATTTGATCATAACCATATGAAGCATCTTTTGATCAATGCCTGTAACAAATTTAATTGAATGTAATTGAATTCTGGTTCCTTGGAATCTAGGATAGTTACCGGTTTGCAAATGGCACTTCATTCGGCACCTCATACGACAGTTCATCCGGTACTTCGTCTGGTATGTCTGTGTTAAGTGTATTTTCACCTCTTATAATGGATGGACAACAATTGGAAGTGTTTTTGACAACCACAATAGTTAATGAGCAGAGGCAGAATGCTCCATGCTCACTCATTCTTCTTGCATATGACATATAATGTCAAAAACCTATAATGAATGGGTTATAGCAAGCATAAACCATGTGTTGTCAAACCTACAGTATGCAGCTTGTAATGGAAGATAACCAATAAAGAGTGGTATGTTAAATAACCAATAAAGAGTGGTCTGTTAAGCATGAGTTCAGTAATTTATAGCACACAGGAGTTAAGCAAAAAAATAACATGACTATCAATGTAATAACCTGTATCATGGTAATAATACAAAAATTCTTGCAAAGACTCATTTCTCTAGGCAATGATCATTTATCAGCTCATGAACCCCTCCCCCACACTTAAGTATTGTGACACCTCACAATCAAAAGTATAGGAAACTAGTCAGTATCCTCCAATAGCCGAAGATTTAGAGTATGTCAAGTGTAAAGATAAAATTTCACAGCTTGGTCTGACGAGACAGTTAGAAGATGGCCCACCTATAGGATAAGAGATTCTATATATAGATAAGAAGAGGTAGGCAAGAGAGTTTCAAGATAGTCTTAGAGTCATTTCCCAATTGCAAGTTGATGAGATTCATTAACCTTAGCTGAACCACACATACTCCATGTCAGCTCTGTCTGCAAGTAATGTCGTACATCAGGACAAGTTTAAATTTAGTATTTATTTTTGTCAGATTATCATCCTCGCTAGGAAAAATGCCCCGCTGCCAGGAATCCTGTTCAGTACTCCGGTGGGTTTTCCTAGTCATACCACAAGTCGGTATCCGCTGCCAGCAGACCTGTTCAATATCCCGATGGGTTAGCCTCTTAAACCCTCAGAGACTGGCCCTCCATCTTTTAAGATTTTAGTATAGGGTTTCTTATGCAAGAAGATGGGGGAACAACTTTGAAACAACTTTTTCTTTCCATTTATTTTTAATTGGGATGGTATTTATGTTAGAGGATGACTTTCCATTATATTAATTAGTGATTGTCTCGATGTAAGGGGTACTTAAGAGGACATGGCCTATCTAAAGATATGATATAATCAAGCTATTTAGTGTGTAGTGGATGGTACCATTGAGAAAGAACAAAAAGGTATCTCTAGGCTCAACTTACTTTATTCCTTTGTAGTTATTGTGATGTTTCCATGGCTAACTGCTAATTAGACCTCCTTGTTACTCTTTGATAAAGACACTTGACTTACTTACTCAAGTTTCTTGGAAAACCTATACGAGATACCTCTAGGATTGATAGTTATGGTATCACTTCCTTATACAGTGGTGAAGAGTTTCAAGAGCAACTGCTTTAAAATGCCTTTAAAAATGATAATTTTTGCAAAAACATGGCTAATTATAGTAAGTCAATATTCATTTGATGCTTTAGCAAACAAAAAATTCAAGTATAACAATGTTTTGAAGAAATAACTTTGAAACTGTGTACTCCCGGTGAAATAATTACTTATAGAAATATCTAGAATTTCCTTATTAACAAAATTCAAAAACTATTTACATATATACAGTAGGAAATTCATAAATTTTTTCAAGAAGAAGGGGGAACTTCCCCATCTACTAAGGCCAATGCCTTGTCAGCTGACATGCCCTGTAGAAAATATTCTCTGGAAATGGGCTTATGATAAAATTTAAGTCGATGTCCATTTACCACAAAGGAGACTTTTCCATCGTCAATTGTTTTAATTTTTACAGCTCCATTGTCATATACAATGTCTACCTCGTAAGGGCCCAACCAACGGGTGGTAAGTTTTCCTTTGAAGGTTTTGAATCGGGAATCAAACAACAGGGCCCAATCACCAGGCTAGAAGTGCTTCTTCTTAATAAACTTGTCATGCCACTTGCTCCTCTGGTTCTGGACTAATATCATCTGTTGGATGGCATCTTGTCTGATTTCATCCAACTCATTTAGTTGTAGGGCTTGTTGCTTTTGAGCCTCATCTAGGTTCAATCCTAAATCTGCAGAAATACAGAAGGTCCTTGTTAGAATATAGAATATTGTGTGCTCGTTTTACCATTGACGATACCCTCGTCACCCAACCATAGGCCGAAGCCACCCTCCGAGCACCTTAACCTTGACTGAGAATTACTCCAGAAGAAAAACCTAGGCTAGATAGCCAAACAAGGTGTAGCGCATCTTCCTCCAAGGATAGCGCACCAACAATAGCTAATTAGATAGTCCAAACCCTAGCCAAGAGATATTCCAAGCCAAAACTTAAACTGGTTTCTGCAGTAGCTGCACCTGCAGCTCTCCTCCACATGTGCGCACCAAACTGAGAACTGCAGTGCGCACCAGTTGTTGCTCTGCAATTCTGAGATGTGTCAAATGAGAACTGGTGCCCTGCATTTATAGTGGTTTTGCCAGATTTGCTGGGGACGACTTCTCCTTCTGGGTACATGTCTGTTCAGTATATTATTATTAATTCTGTCCGACTTCTTCTCTTGGAGGCTAATAACCTAATATAAATTTTCTTCTTGAGCCGACAAGACTTCTAGGGTTATTAGCCAACTCATTAGGGTTTCTCTTGCTTCCCAGAGTCTCCTATTCTCGTCAGGTTTACACGTGGAGGTAAATACCTCCCGCAACTACCATAATATTAACACTCCCTCCTAGCTAGGGAGGTATTACAGGTAATGGTCTTGAGCACAAAAACGTACCATTTACCTGGTAGCATCAACATAGTTGTTTAGACTATCTCATGACTAGATCATGAGTATCACCATCAGCTGCATCATCTCTCGAAACCATACTTCATTTGAGTAATTAGACATGATGCTGGATAAGTCACTCATACCATAGAGTTACACAAGAGTCATTCTTATAATGCTCTGAACCATTTTCCATCTGAAAAATCTCTGTTCATCATTCGTCTGAATGATGATTATCTCGAATAAACTGTTGATAGTCTTCAAGGCAATTAAAACAAAAATAGAACACAACTGTGTCTATCCATAGTAGTATATAACTACAGTCCAATGATACACTACCACACCAAGTAACACAAAAGTACTTGATCAGTAACGAACAGTGGAACATATCCACAACAATAGTCTTCATCTACTGTCATACAGTCTTCATAACAAACATCTGATAGCAACCTGCGTAGAAACAATGTTATGATATAAACTGAATCATCTGGGCCAATATTTCACTCACATCTGTGAGCTCTGAAAGAATATTTTCCTCACAAACAGTGGAACATATCCACCATAGTAGTCTACATCTACTGTCATACAATATTCATAACAAACATCTGATAACAACCTGCACAAAAACAATGTTATGATATAAACTGAATCATCTGGGCCAATCTTTCACTCACATCTGTGAGCTCTGAAAGAATATCTGCCTCAGAGTAGAGTAATGAGATATCTGGACTATTCTTCTCAAGCAAGGAAGAATAACTGTCCTGTCTTCTGAACCTGGACCATTCCCCACCCTAGGCCATTCTTCCTACACTAATCAAAGTGCACCTTGGAGAGAATGTATAACCCTAAGGAATGCTGAGCCTGGACCATTCCCCACCCTGGGCCATTCCTCCTACACTAATCAAAGTGCACCCTGGAGAGAATGTATAAACCCTAA
>ML818946.1:49882-66076 GCA_009831015.1 Picea engelmannii | reverse complement strand
TCCTCACGTTAACCACAATGAGAAATCGTTGTCCGGCGAGGCGGGCCAGTCTTCTTGAGTAACCCTCAAGAAGAGAGACTGCCCTAGACCACTCCCCATGTTAACCACAATGGGAAGTCGCTGTCTATGATACATCAACAATCAAAATACTTCCCATGTTAACCACAATGGGAAGTGACTGTCCATCAGAGATCTCAATCCACTTTCTGAACAGGAAAACATCTGTCCAAGATCGACTATTTTTCAATCTTGAAAATAAATTTCTTCAATAATGTTTTTAGTGCTCCCTCCTAACCTGGAGAGTCATTTCTTCCTTTTTAAATAAGAATGAAGTTGTTTCCACGAGCTCCATCTTGAGTACGCAAACTCTTTCATCTTGGATAGAAGCTTTACCAAAATGTCTGCTTATCTGCTCATTTGTGGAGATATGTATTGGAGAAATCATTTTCTCCTTTCTGGACTTCATCATGGATAATGTAATGCTTGATTTCAAATGTACTTTAGTCTGGAACACTGTGAAGGATTCATGTAGATCTGAACAATAGGGTATATCATAGTTGGAAAAATGGAACATATCTATGTGGCACTTCTTCTGTTATCATGAGATCTGATCTACTGAGTAGTCATCTTGATGTTATAGGAAATCTTCACCACACTTATGCTGTGCACTGGAGGTTCTCCACCAAGTTATCTTCTTTTATCTGCATATAAGAGTCTCTTTCTGGTATGCCTTAGAGTTCTTGAGATTTCTCTTCATATGCTCTTTATTCAATTTCTCTAGAAAACATTCTTTGCATTCATCTAATGTAGAACTCCAACTCATGGATGTTGCAGATGATACAATGATTCATGTAGAGATAAGTCTGGTTTACTGGAACAAGTAATCATCATAGTCTTCTCCCTCCATCTGGGAGAACCTCTAGTTCTGGGTCTCGCAATGCTTTCATTCATAAGTCTTCCATACACTGTTCTTTATCACGAATTTCAATTCTTCTGCTTGATTGCTTTTAGTGAGTTCATATCAGGCTGGTAATCTTGTGATTCTTTATACAGTGACTGGTTGTTCTGATTTCTCTTTCTTTCTTGGAATCTTCATGTTCTTCTTCATGTTTTTATTTAGCTCTTGGGTCCATGGAGTTTCTTATAGATTCCATGCTCTAGAGATTCCACTTCTTCCTTTTATCATAGGATCATAGATCTGGATGGACAACCAGGAATACTTTAAGGCCTCTCTTCGAAGAAGTCTTCTTCTGCGATTGAACTGAACACATATTGTCTTTCATGGATGCTACCATGGATATATATACTTCATCATCTTCAATGGATCATAGGATTAGCTCCCTCCTAACCCTTGCTTCATGTAAGAGTGCATATAGTCGGCTCCCTCCGTCTAACAGAGTCCACACTTCTGTCTTGTTGTCTCCTACAAAACGTCATAAGTCTTTTTCCAATTTCCTTTTTGTCTTTGCTTCTTCTAAGTTTCTTCATGATTGATTCGGCTTATCTTGCAATAGCTTCTTTTATTTCATCCTTTCATGTGTATTATCTAATGATATCCATTTTCATCTTGTTTGTTCTTCCAGAGATACAGTTCTTCTTGGAACACATTATCTTCCAAGAGATAGATATACAAGATATGTACAGAGACAATGCAAACAAGATATGTACAAGAAATAAGAAGAGTGTTGTTGCCTTTTAGAAGAAGAAGTCTCTTCCATCCTGCTTAGCCTTCTTTGTAGGTTCCTTTTCTTCGGCAATCGATGCTTCGTGTTTCTCCTTCCTTTTCTTTAGCTCAGGACAATGATTCTTGTATTGACCATACTTTCAACAGTTGAAGCATTGCACTTATGAAATGTCTTTTTCCTGATTTGGCTTCCTCCTTGAACCAAACTTCCTTTTGTTCCTGAAGTTCTTGAATCTTGCTGTGAAAGCTTGATCGTCGTACTTCTTTTGGGGTTTCTCTTTTGCATTGATACTTGATTCTTCTTGAGCAAAACAAGTCCAAAGTTCTTCAAATGTCGGATACTCCTTCCTTGTGTTCATGCTTGCGGAAAATGCATTCCACGTCTTGGGAAGACCATTGAGTAATATGTTCACCAATTCCTTCTCTGAAGTGATATTTTCAATAGCTTGTAGTTGATCTCTTAACTGGGAGATCCTTACAAAGTATGATGTTATGCTATCATCATCATTCATCTTCATGTCACAGAGCTCATTCTTCAGACTCATAACTTGTCCAATGTTTCTGACTGAAAAGAGATTTATTAGGGAATCATACATCTTCTTCAATGAGTCAAGATGGGAGATGTAGGGTATCAAGTGGTATTTTATAGAATACACTATGATACTTATGGCATTGATGTCAATATATTTGAACTTCTCCATAGCTGCAACGTTCTGTGTTTCCTTCTCTTTTCCTTCTTCAAATTCTGGCTTCACGATCTTTCCTTTCACGATATCCAACACTTTATTCTTGGCAAGGATGAGGTCAATCCTTGTCTTCCATGCTCTGAAGTTAGAGGCTCCATCTAACTTGTTCTCAGACTTCATAGAGTTAGTCATGGCTTGCCTGACTTGGTCAAACCCTAGATTTGACCAGAAATTCAAACTTCACGTCTTGGATTGCTGAGAGTGTCAGGATATGCACTAGGCTAGAGCGCACTGATCTATCTGGAGATTAGGTCAATCCATTCACTTAAGGTTCCTCAACAAGAGGATTAGGGTTTCTGCAACTACTTCTTCTAGTAACCCTAGCGACAGTGTCTTGGAAACTGCTTCTGCTAGTAACCCTAGCGGTAGTTCCTCAACGAGATCAATATCCTAGTGGTTATGTTTCCTTCCAGCGTTTAGACTGAATGAAGGAGGTGTGGGCCCATAACCTGTTAGAATATAGAAGATTGTGTGCTCGTTTTACCATTGACGATACCCTCGTCACCCAACCATAGGCTGAAGCCACCCTCCGAGCACCTTAACCTTGACTGAGAATTGCTCTGGAAGCAAACCCTAGGCTAGATAACCAAACAAGGTGTAGCACATATTCCTCCAAGGATAGCGCACCAACAATAGTTGATCAGATAGTCCAAACCCTATCCAAGAGATAGTACAAGCCAAAACTGAAACTGGTTGTTGCAGCAGCTACACCTACAACTCTCCTCCACACGTGCGCACCAAACTGAGAACTGCAGTGCGCACCAGTTGCTGCTCTGCAATTATGAGATGTGTCAAATGAGAACTGGCGCCCTATATTTATAGTGGTTCTGCCAGATTTGTTGGGGCCGACTTCTCCTTATGGGTACATGTCTGTTCAGTATTTATTATTATTTCAGGCCGACTTCTTCTCTTGGAGGCTAATAACCTAATATAAATTTTCTTCTTGAGCCGACAAGACTTCTAGGGTTATTAGCCAACTCATTAGGGTTTATCTTGCTTCCTGGAGTCTCCTATTCTCGTCAGGTTTACACGTGGAGGTAAATACCTCCCGTAGCTACCATAATATTAACAGTCCTTACTTGGAATTCTTTAGGTAAAAGTACTTGTTTCTCGTACACTAGCTCATAAGGGGTATGCCCAGTGGTATTCCTCCAGGTAGTCCGGTATGCCCACAAAGCCTATGGGAGACTATCAGCCCAATCCTGGTGATGTAACTGAATGGTCTTGGTCAAGATGGCTTCTAGAAATTTGTTTGTGGATTCTACCTGACCATTGGCTTGCGGGTGGTATGAGAAGATTTACAATGTTTAATCCCATATTTCTCTATTAGCTCTTTCATCATTTTGGAAGTAAATTGAGTGCCTTGGTCGGTAACAATTTCACAAGGGACACCGAAACGGGTAAAGATGTCTTCATCGATAAATTCGACAACAGACTTCTCTGTGGCCCTGAATAGGGCTTTTCCCTCTACCCATTTGGTGACATAGTCCGTACAAACCAAAATATAGTTCTTTCTACGGGACATGAGTGAAATTGGTCCTACAAAGTTGAGGGCCCATTTTTCAAAGGGTTCTATCATAACTTGGTCCTACAAAGGCATTTCGTCATATGACATAGGTCTTCCTATCCTTTGGAAACTATCACAACTTCTCACATACTTGGCAGCATCTTTGAAAATGCTAGGCCAATAGTAACCTGAATGTAATACCTTATATGATGTGCGTTTGTTAGAGAAATGGCCACCACATGGTCCATCATGACAACTTTATAGTATATTAGGTACCTCGTTCTCTCAGACACATCTACGAATAATCAAATCATGACCTGTGTGAAAAATATCATGACCAACCCAAGAGTAATTAGCAATCTGTGTAATAATTTTCTGCTTTTCATGAGGTGACATATGAGACGGTAACTTCCTAGTGGCCAGATAGTTTTCCATATCCGCAAACCATGGGGTATTGACAGAAAGGGAAAAAAGATGCTCATCTGGGAAACTATCATCTACAGGGATATCATCATCCTCATTTTGTATTCGGGAAAGAAAGTCAGCTACTACATTATCTTTCCCAGGTCGGTCAAGCACAGTAATATTAAATTCTTGCAATAACAAGAGCCAACTAGTCACTGGGCCATTAGTTATAGGTTTATTCATGAGGAATCTAATGGCGGAATGGTCAGTGTGTACAAATACTTCATAACCTGTAATGTAATGAAAAAACTTGTTAATAGCATGAACAACTTCCAAGAACTCTTTCTTAGTGACTGTGTATTTCAACTCAGCAGGGGACAAGTTATTGCTTACAAAATAAATAACATAGGACTATTGGTATTCTTTCTACCCTAATACCCCTCCGATTGCAGTGTCGAAGGCATCAGTGGATATATGAAATGGGAGGGTCCAATTGGGCCCTCTAAGAACTGGTGCCACAGACATCTTAGCATTCAGGGTTTTGAAGGCAGTTTGACATTGCTCAGTCCAAACAAAATCAACATCTTTTATCAATAATCCAAACATAGGTGCAACAATCTTTGTAAAATTTTCAATAAACTGCCGGTAATATCTAGCATGTCCAAGAAAGCTTCTCACCTCTTTCTGAGTCTTGGGGGGTGGAAGTCTAATAATGACCTCAATCTTTGCATGAATCACTTTTATTCCTTCATATGAAACATGATGTCCTAGAACCACTCCTTCAGTTAAAAACATTTTGCATTTTTCATGACTTAGAGATAGGTTCATTTCCTGGCATCTGATGAGGATTTTTTCTAAGTTGTCTAAGGATTCCTGGTAAGTGTTGCCATAGACTATGAAGTCATCCATGTAGACCTCCACACAATCATGAATAAGATCGGAAAATATCCCTAATACTGCTCATTGAAAAGTGGCAGGAGCATTACACAATCCAAATGGTAAGACCCTATAGGCATAGGTGCCCCATGGGAAAGTAAAGGTAGTCTTGTCCTGGCCCTCGGGTGCTATAAGAATCTGGTTGTACCCACTGTACCCATATAGAAAAGAGAAATAATTCTTCCCGGACAAGGTATTTATAACTTGGTCAATGAAAGGAAGAGGAAAATAGTCTTTCAGAGTGGCCTTGTTGAGTTCCCGAAAATCAACACAGATTCTCCATTTCTCGGTCACTTTCTTTGGAACCACTACAAGCGGGGATACCCACTTACTATCAGATATGGGATAGATAAATCCAACATTTAGCAACTTTTGAATCTCCTCCTTGACTATATCTTTGAGTGCCAGATTCATCCTTCTCTGGGGTTGCCTAACAGGTGTCACTTCCCCCTGGGTATATATGTGATGGATGCATGTGTCAGGGTGTATACTCTTCATGTCAGTGTATTCCCAGGAAAATTCTCTTGATTGTTCTTTAAGGATATCTACTAACTATTTTTGTTGGTCTGTATCTAGCCTGGAATTTACATGTAAAAATTTCCCTGGACTAATCTCATAGGGCATAGTATAAGACATGGAAGACTCATCTATTTCAAAAATAAAAGATGTTGAAGACAAAATGGATGGGTCTAATTTTTCTTGAAATTCTTCCCCAAACATGTAATCAAATTGGGGAAAAGATTGTGGAAAATCCACACATGTAATAGTAGAAATGAATTGGTTTAGCACATTTTCTATTGTGTGCTCCTGAAGTGCCCTTGCATGGTCACTAGGCAATACGGGTTCTTCCCAGTCTTCGTTCTCGTATGGACATTCAAGCCACCATAGATTCTCCATAATAGGTTGAGCTGGAGGGTAAATGGTGAGATTTTGGATAGAGATACCATTTGAGATGGTCATTTCTCCTTCTCTACAACCAATAAATGCATTGGTTGTGGCTAGCCAAGGTCTTCCCAAAATAACGGGATGGCCTCTGGCAGGATCCTTTGAATGAATGACAAGAAAATCTATGGGGTACTCCCATGAGGCTAAAGTAACCATGACAACATCTAAAATCCCTTCAGGTATAACCCTATTCTTATCTACTAATTCCAAAATGGTTGGGGTAGGCCGAAGAAGAGGTTGTAATTGTAATTGTTACAAGGTAGTAGCGGTCATAACATTGATGGTTGCCCCTAGGTCTATGAGAGTGTTTCTGATGGAGACCTCATTAATGGTTATGGTCACTACGGGGTTTCCTGTATTCCCATATTTTGCTAGCTTTGGCTGCTTTGATATGTACTCAAAGAGTCCTCCTACCAAATGTACTGTAGGAGGGTCCTTTTGCTTCCTACCTGGCTTCTTAATACACAATTCTTTGACTACCTTACTATAGATTGGAATGTCTTTAATGGCTTGAAGTAAGGGAATCTTGACACAAATATTTTTCAATTCTTTCAAAATGTCAAATTTCGATCGGGTGGTAGGTTTCTTGATTACCAATCGGTCTGGATAAGGAGGGACCTTCGTAATTTGTGAAGGTTCATTTTGGGGAAGCTTGGGTTCTTGACTTTTTGGGATAATAACATCTTACCACCTAGTTTCATCCATGGGTTGTTCGGTGATTTCTTCTTCTTCTTCTTCTTCCTGGATGACTACTGAGGGTCTCTGCCTCTCCAGAACTTTTCCCGATCTTAGTTGAATTTCCTGTAATGGAACATGAGTAATAAAATATGTCGGGAAGGCCTGCATCTCAACATTGTTAAGAGGTTGAGGGGGCTTATTATTAGGATTCAACACTAACTGTGCTGGTAATAGTGTCGGTTTTGAGGAGCTTTCATTTTGAAATTGTAGCGTTTTTTGTTGTGGGATAGGAGGTAAAGGTGGTGGAACAAAACCTGGAAAAAGTTGCAGAGTGTTCGATGAGAACTGCGGATAAGGATGGTTGTAGATAGGGATAGGTGGAGTTTGAGGGTTTCCTTGGTTGTGTCCTCCCCTCCATCCTTGAACCCAAGGATGTTGGTACTGAGTAGACCAGTTTTTCCAACTTGGTGAGTTCCACTATTGTTGTTGATAATAGGGTGGAACTTGAGACTGTAGATCCGGGTATGTGGGTTGATTCCTAAGCTACCATGGCCTCCTAGGTGCATAAGAAGACTCCCCAGGATATCCACTCCTATATATGGCTAATAAACTGGGAAATGATGGACGTTTTTTCAGTCACATGGTCTTCTGTACAGAAGCCGCAAACTGAAATGTTATCTAATGGTCACTCCCTTGAGGAATGTTTCCTCCTGCATCTTGAGCAATATATGCTCATTGCTGCATTTTCCTCCTCCTGTTTCTTTTTGAGTTTAAGGGTATCCAACTGGGAACCTATTGTGCTTAAGATGTCAATCTTAAATTTTTCTAAAAGGTTCCTATCTCTGCTCTCGTAATACCACCTGAACTAATTGGTTTTATGTTTCTATTGTAAGGGTCCCGAACATTCTTCCCTGTTTTGGCTCTACTCCTTGAGTAATTTTTACACATTTCACATATTTCAGAAAATGGTTTATGAGATATGTCACCTGATGCCATTAGGTTAAGCATCTCTAAATATTTTTCTGAAATTCCCTTAAGGAAAAGATCCCTAATTGCATCCTCTGGGAGGTCATGGTATTTTGACTTCTGGGAGATATAACCAAATCTTTCCATATAATCTTCAAGGGTCTCGTCTTCTAATTGTTGTATTTTAAAAATGTCATTACGAGACTCTTTGGTCTTGAAGTAGTCTTGGTACTTCTTGAGAAATATGTCTTTCATGGCTTCCCAAGACCTAATACTAGATTCTCCCAACCCTAGGAACCATCTTAGTGCAGAGTCTTTGAGGGTGGCAGGAAAGAGTTTTAATTTCTGGGCATCTTGTATGTAGTTGTAGCTCCTACACAAGATGTTAAATTCAAATAGGAAGGTGTTTGGATATTCACTGTTTTTACCATAAAAGGTAGGCAGTGCTGAGAGAGGAATATTCTTCATGTTGAAATTCAGAGTGGTGTCTAAAATCGGAAACCCGAAGGTAGTTTTGGTTTGGTTTCCAGTTTCTTCTTCCTCCCTGTGTCTTACATTGTTATGGTTCTCCTGATCATCCATATTGGCTTGATTTATCAAAAGAGAGTACCTAGGTGGTTTTACTTTTGAAGAAAACAAGGTTTCCCTTTGATGGAAAGGTCTTCCTATGGATTGGATGTCTAGTACTCTACTCGAGCCGGTTGAGACTATTGGTGCCAAAGTTTTTGTGTCAATTTGAGAGATGATTACATTGTCTGAACTACCAAACAAAAGATTCACCTGTTCAGGGTATATGATGTCCTTAAAATTAGGGTCCCCTGGTGGTGGTGTAAAAGCAAAGGTTGTATTGTTTGGTTCTATGGAAGACTCGAGTGGTCTTGCCTCTTGTCCTAATATGATTGATGCTTCAGTTTCTTGTTCTATAGTGCTCCCTGTGTTAGTCCCTTTAGAGACTATTTTAGCTCTTTGGGTTGAGCTAGCTCCTATTTTTCGGTATCGGTGTGCAGATTTTATAAGAGGAACGTTCCTTCCCCCAAAGATATCAGAAGGAACCTGTTGCACAACTGAGAGGGGGGGGGGTGAATCAGTTGTTACTGAGCTTAAACAATTATGCTTATTTTAAACTCTTTGCAAAGCACTGAATGACAATCACAATAATGAAGGGAAGTAAGCAATAGAACATTCGACATCATTCACACATATGAAATATACAGAGACAGATATTTCCTGAGAAAACCCATAAAGGGTAAAGACCTCTTCTTCTTTATATGATAAGTAATCTTTACATTCGGTACATTATCATACTTATGAGCACCAACTCATAATGAGGCTACAACCTCTGTTTTGCAAGCTGCAACTTGCTAAGAGAACCAACTCTCTGTTTTCTCTAGCACCTACTAGAAGGAAGCACCGACTCCCTGGTTTTTCTAGCACCCACTAGAAGGAAGTAACAAGTCCCTAAGTGTTCCAACACCAATTGGATGGAAGCACCAACTTCCAGTCACACAAGCACCAACCTGTATAAAAAAGAACAACAGTTCTCCCTTGCACCACCCTACCACCCTGGTTTCTCTGGCTGCAACCAGATGAAAGATACAATTCCCTGTGTTCAAGCACCCACTTGAACCTCTGAGGACAACAATCCTCTCTAGCACCTCCCTACCACCCTTATAAATCTTTGCTACTGAAACTTATTACAGTGATATAATGTTCATCAATGGCTAACCAATCTCATCATTGTTATGTTACACTGCTCTGCTCTCCTGTATCAGTGTCTCTCTGCCTGCATCTTCTTGAGTTTTCTTATCTTCTGATCTTCTCTACAAGTGCACCTCAGCCTTCTTTTACTATCTCAGCTATGCATCATGGTTCTTTGCTTCTGCTATGCTTTATGCTCTGTGTCTTATTTTTATTCTCTGAATTATGCCTCTTCTGTGTATTTCAGCTCCTGCCCACAACATCCATTTACTCGTGTGTGATTCCTCTCTTCAAAAACCCCCATCTCTTCTTTGTTCTACATTCTTATAGTCTCTATGCACCTTGTGCATCCTATCTGCGCAATGCTTCTGCATTCTCTTCATGTTGACTTCTCTGCCTGATCATCATTGCAACTCTTCATCTTTTCTGGCTATTAAACCCATGTGTCCATCATCATTAGGTGTTATGATGAGATTCCTTAGCCTGTCTAGCAGTCGAGACTCTTCGTTTTCTCTGTCACAGTCGAGCTCATCCTCTCTGTTGTAGTTACAGGATTCAATGCTCTTCCATCTGTCAATTGCCTCCTGAACAATCTTCATTCCACTGGAAGATGCCTTAAGACTCTTCATCTTCTCTGGCGATCACCCTGAATTCTCTTCCAATCCTCTGGCAGAAACAATCAGTCATTTCTAGCAGTTACACTGTGAACCTCCAAAACCCGCATTAGCAACTGAATCTCCACTGATGGATTAACTGAGAAGAGCAACGGTAGCACTTCGATCATATTCCCAAATAACCTGCATCGTTGGATCATAAATGAAGGGTCTCGCACTTATTTTTCCATTTCGCAATTCATCATTTTGACATTTCGACATTCCTGTGGTGAGGCATCTCATCTCTCCAAGTCGTGATCTCCGAAATGGAGATTAACTTCGTGCTACCTCCTCCCTTGAGCCTTCGTCGATGTGACCAAAGGTTACGACTAGGGGCCAATTCTGAACACGTATTTCACATTTCGCGTTTCGGGGATTCTGTGATGAGTCGTCTTGACTCTCCATGTCCTAACCTACGAAATGGAGCTTGTCTCTTTGAGCTCTTCTCTATAGATTTTCGACGATGTGACCACCGACGGTGACCAAGCGCTTATCCATACAACGCTTTCGCAATTTTTCATTTCAGCACTTCGGGACTCTTGTGATGAAGAGTCTCGTCTCTTGACTCCTCCAACTCCTAGTATCCGAAACTCCGATAGATGTGCCTGTTTTGAGATTTTTGGCGTTTCGCATTTCAGCACTTCGGGACTCCTGTGATGAAGAGTCTCGACTCTTGACTCCTCCAACTCCTGGTATCTGAAACTCTGGTCGATGTGCCTATTTTAGGATTTTTTGGCGTTTCACATTTCGGCACTTCGGGACTCCTGTGATGAAGAGTCTCGACTCTTGACTCCTCCAACTCCCGGTATCCAAAACTTCGGTTGATGTGTCTGTTTTAGGATTTTCGGATTTTCGCATTTTGGCACTTCGGGACTCCTGTGATGAAGAGTCTCGACTCTTGACTCCTCCAACTCCCAATATCCAAAACTCTGGTTCATGTGCCTGTTTCAGGATTTTCGACGTTTCGCATTTCGGCACTTTGGGACTCCTGTGATGAAGAGTCTTGACTCTTAACTCCTCCAACTCCCGGTATTTGGAACTTTGTAATGGAGTCTTTGTTTCTGATACCCGAAATGGAATTTATCTTCTGATCTTGCCATGCGATCATCATTGTGCTACTGGTCGTGATCTTTACCATCAACGACAAACACGCATACTCTGCACTCTACGTGCACCTATGCACTATCTCTTTTGGTCTTCACGAGATTGCTCTGCTACGTCTTCCCAAAATACTTTTGGTGCCCGCCTGACACATTATACCTATACTCAAGCCATCATCTTTGTTGTACTTTCCATCAATGAAAAGCATACACTGCCTGTAAAACATGCCAACAATCTCCCCCTTTGGCATTGATGGAAAAAAAGGCACTCATACCTGTTCTTTTCTCCCCCTTTGACATCAATGTCAAAGAAAACACTCTCCCCTTGAGCCGTTGCAGTATTTTTCAGAGGTATCATACATTCAATCAATACAACCTCCCCCTAATAGGATGGACTCTCTTGGGTGTGAGACGAGATGACACCCAACTTCTGTCGGAGATATTCAAATGGTGTCTTGGCTAGGGGTTTAGTAAAGATGTCTGCAATTTGTTCTGTGGTTGGAATGTAATGGACCTGAACAATCTGATTGGTGATATGATCTCTCAGAAAATGGTATTTTATGGGAATATGCTTGGTATTGGAGTGGAATACAGGATCCTTGGACACACTGATGGCACTAGTGTCATCACAATGAATTGGGATCGGTACAACGTATTTTACCTCCAAGTCTGCAAGTGTCTGAATCATCCATAATACCTGAGTGCAACAGGTAGCATCAACAATGTACTCTGCCTCTGTAGTTGATAAAGAAATGGAACCTTGCTTTTTACTCAACCATGCTACTAGAGAATCTCCTAAGAAGAAAGCACCTCCACTCGTGTTTTTCCTTTCATCCATGCAGTTAGCCCAATCAACATCTGAGTAGACTGATAATTGAAAATTCTGATTCTTAGGATACCATAGGCCATAGTTCATTGTTTCTTTCAGATATCTGAATATCCTTTTGACAGCTAGCAAATGACTCTATTTAGGTGTAGACTGATATCTTCCTACCATTCCAACATCATGCATTATGTCTGGGCGAGATGTTGTGATGTACAACAGGCTGCCTATCATTGACCTATATGAACTTTGATCAACATCAGGTGAGTCATCATCCTTTCTTAATTCACATCCAGTAACCATAGGTGTGCCCACAGGTTTAGAATCTTCCATTTGAAACCTTTTCAACATTTCTTTTAGATATTTTTCTTGAGAAATGAACATCCCTTCAGACCTCTGAGTAATTTGCAGACCAAGAAAAAATGACAGTTCACCTATCATAGACATTTCAAACTCAGACTCCATGGCAGAAGCAAACCATTGTACCAATGAATCCTTATTACATCCGAAGATGATGTCATCTACATAGACCAACATGACGAGCAAATCATTATCCTCTATTTTGATATATAGATTGTTGTCAACTATTCCTCTCTTGAACCCTTTGTCTTTGAGATACATATCTAGTCTGTGATACCAGGCACGAGGGGCTTGTTTTAATCCATATAAATCTTTCTCCAGCTTGCATACCAAGTCAGGGTTATTAGATAGTTTGAAACTCTCTGGTTGTTCCATATAGACTTCTTCATTTAAATCTCCATTTAGAAAAGCTGACTTGACATCCATTTGATAGACTTTAAACCTTTTATGACAAGGATAGGCAAGAAATATTCTGATAGTTTCTAATCTTGCTACGGGCGCAAATGTTTCATCAAAATCCAGTCCTTCTATTTGAGCATATCCTTTACAGACCAATCTTGCTTTGTTTCTGACAACTTGTCCCTTCTCATTCAACTTATTCTCAAAGATCCATTTGGAACCAATGATATTTTTACCTTCAGGTCTATGAACCATCTCCCACGTATTGTTTTTCTCAATCTGATCAAGTTCATCATTCATTGCTTTAACCCAATGGTCATATTTGCTAGCTTCATTAAAATTCTTGGGTTCCAGCATGAATATGAAAGCTATATGTGATTGTTCAGTGTTTTTGATTATCTTTCTCCTGGTTTGTACACCTCTGTCTTTTTCCCCAATTATTTGACTTGCAGGATGATTCTTTTGAGTGATTCTGGAGGAGGAATTTGAAGTTGTCTGCTGATTTGAGTCTGTCTGAGTATCTGTGTCTTCATTTGATTCAGAGTCTTTGTTTTCTTATTCTTAGACCTATTCATCTTCAGCTTCAGTTGTGTCCTCTGTAGAAGACTCATTATTGTACACCTCTCTTGCTGGGATTCCTTCATCAACTTTTACGTCAATACAATCAACCATTTTATGCAGCCTCTTATTATAGAATTTGTATCCTTTACTGTTTGTAGAATACCCTAAGAAGATACCTTCATCAGCCCTGTCATCATATTTTCCAAGTTTCTCATCATTATTCTTTATGTAACATTTACTCCGAAAGACTTTTAAGTGTTTGATTGAAGCAAGTTTCCCATACCACAGTTCATAAGGAGTCTTTTCACTTTGTGGTTTGAGGTGGGATTTGTTAAGAACATGGACTGCTGTGTGTATTGCTTGTACCCAGTAATTTTGACCAATGTTCTTCTCATTCATCATTGACCTGGCCATTTGCTGCACTGTTCTGTTTTGCCTCTCAACTACTCCATTTTGTTGTGGAGTTCTTGGGATTATGTATTCTCTCTTGATCCCATGCTTATCACGTAATTCCTTGAAATCACTTGACATAAATTCTACTCCTTTGTCTGATCTTACTGCCTTTAACCTCTTGCCTATTTGATTCTCAGTTAAAGCCTTAAATTTTTTAAAATTCTCAAATGCTTCAGCTTTTTCCTTGAGAAAGGCAACCCAAGTAATTCTGGAGTAATCATCAATAATCAGCATGAAGTAGTTTTCTTTCCTTGTGCCTTCCTGTCTAGAAGGTCCACATAAATCCATATGAACTAGTTGGAGTGGTTTCTCTGTTGAAGTGGAGCTCTTGGACTTAAACTGTGTCCTGGTTAGCTTTCCTACTTGGCAGGGTTTACACATAGAATCTTGGGGCTTTGATATTCTCGGAAGATCTTTTACTGCCTCAAGATTTTTGAGCTTGATTAAGTGGTCAAAGTTTAGATGTCTAAGCCTCCTATGCCATAACCAGCTTTCATCATGTTTGCTTAGATGACACTCTTCTCTATCTTCTTTCAACACATATACATTATTTTCTGTCCTTATGCATTTGGCCACCACTTGTCCTGAGTTTACAGAATTTATCTTGCAATCCTTGGACATGAACATCACTTCACATCCTCTATCACACATTTGACTTACACTGAGCAGATTATGTTTCAGCCCATCTACAAGCAGAACATCTTGGGCTTTTCCTTTTCCATTACTTAAAATCACCATCCCTTTACCCTTTATTTTACCTGGAGCATCATTTCCAAAGGTTACATTTCCTGATTTGATTTCACTTAGAGATAGAAACTTACCTTTGTCTCCCGTCATATGTTTGGAGCATCCACTGTCTATATACCAAGGGTTCGTTTGTCTTTGAGATGACAACACTAATCCACACTTGTCACTTTATTTTTTCTTCCAAACCTTGACATTTTCAGTAGGGGAATTCAAATCTGGTTCATAGTTCCTTAAGAGACATTCAATAGATTTATGTCCATAGTTATGACAGATGTAACATTTTGGTTCATCGAATAAAGGATCATAACGATTGTTATGCTTAACCTGTGTCCTTTTCCCATTCATCAAGTGATTTGCAGTCTGTGGTGGTTTGTTACTTGGATGTCTCATTCTTTGTTGTGGTAGATATCTATACCTTGAATGTCTTGATTGCTCATAGTTTAATTTTAAAGAACAATTTACAACTTTATGACCAAAGTTAGAACAAAAGAAACAATATCCATAGAAAAAACATTGGTACCTGGAAAAAGTCTGTCTTCTTTGAGGAAGTCGATTTCTTTCATGCCGATAATTTCTCTGATATACAGATTCGATTCTGGTGATTTTTCTTTCATTCCTTCTTGGTGGCTAATTTTCTTTCTTTGTTTCTGCAGAGTGACTGTTGTCAATGTTTGAGGATTTGAAAAACTTGATAGGTTCTTTGTTTCTTGGCTGACCACTACTTGATCCCTCTTCATAACCCAAACTAGTTTTCAGCTTTGGATTCCTTTGCTGATTCAGAATGGTGGCTAATCCTTCTGAGGCTTTGATACTTGACAGATTCTGATGATACAAGGCTTGAAAACTCTCCAACTCTTTCCTAGTTTTCACTACTTCTTCTTCCAGATCTTTACATCTTGCCTTCTTTTCTGATAACTGTTGTTTCAGAACATCCTCGATTTTCTTTGCCTCTTCTAATTCCACTTTTAGTAGGGCAAAGTCTTCATCAGGCTGTTTACCGTCTTTCTCTAACTATATCAACAATTGTTTTTGCTTTCTGTTCTTAATTCTGAGTCTGTCAATCTCTTCCAGTGCACTGATTAGTTATCCTTCCATATTAACCACAACTTCTTCTTCATTAGCCTCACTTCCTGTGATTTTATTATCATAGTCCTCTTTGGTCATAAGTATGAAGTTATTTAGTTTATCTTCAATAGAGGAGTCATTGTCTTCATCATCTGAAGGATCATCATCATTGTTTACACAAAGACTTTTCTTCTTAAAATTCTTCTCTTTAAAGAAATTTATGTGTTTGTGCTTATCCTCATCATCACATGTCTGATCATTTCTTTTGTGAGGACATTTATTTGCAAAATTACCTATCTTACCATAGCTGAAACATTTGAAAGGAAATTTACCTTTGTATTTGCCTGATCCCTTCTTCAGTCTCTTCACAAATTTTTCTTCAATTTCATCAGGCTCAGAATCCTCATTCTTGTCTGCCTTAAATGATGCTTCTCTGGAGGTGGGTTTATCTTTAACTATTCTCATTTC
>ML818946.1:0-49832 GCA_009831015.1 Picea engelmannii | reverse complement strand
ACCTTTGTATTTGCCTGATCCCTTCTTCAGTCTCTTCACAAATTTTTCTTCAATTTCATCAGGCTCAGAATCCTCATTCTTGTCTGCCTTAAATGATGCTTCTCTGGAGGTGGGTTTATCTTTAACTATTCTCATTTCATATGTAGTCAATGTTCCTAGAAGTTGATAAAACTCCAAGGTTTTTAGATCATTAAGTTCTTCTATAGCAGAGACCTTTGGGTTGAACCTATCTGGTAGAGATCTCAAGATTTTCTGAACTAAAGAATGTTCCTCAATTTTTTCACCAAGTGCTTTCATTGCATTTACCAGTTCTTCAACTCTCAAAAAGTATTTTCCAACAGTTTCATCTTCTTTCATCTTCAGCTGTTCAAACTGTACTCTGTAGGTTTGAAGTTTGGCATCCTTTACCTTCTCATTACCTTCATAACTGCTAATGAGTTTGTCCCACATTTCTTTGGCAGTTCCTAGGTGCATAACTTTTAGGAATTCTTCTTCTGCAAGCCCACTCAAGATAACATTCATAGCCTTAGAGTTGAAGCTAAATTCTAGCTTGTCATCCTTATTAGCTAGTACAACTGGCTTTACATAACTAGTATCTACCATGTCCCAGACATCTGCACCTAAAGCCATTATGTAGGTTCTCATTCTAACTTTCCAGAAGGCAAAGTTTGTTCCATTTAACATAGGAGCCTTATTGGTTGAATTTCCTTCATGGCTTGACATGTTTAAGCTCTAGGATCTACCCTTAGATAAAAGGGGTCGGCTTTGATACCAATTGTTGCACAACTGAGGGGGGGGGGGGTGAATAAGTTGTTACTGAGCTTAAACAATTATTCTTATTTTAAACTCTTTGCAGAGCACTGAATGATAATCACAATAATGCAGGGAAGTAAGCAATAGAACATTCGACAACATTCACACATATGAAATATACAGAGACAGATATTTCCCGAGGAAACCCATAAAGGGTAAAAACCTCTTTTTCTTTATATGATAAGTAATCTTTACATTTTGTACATTATCATACTTATGAGCACCAAATCATAATGAGGATACAACCTCTGTTTTGCAAGCTTCAACTTGCTGAGAGCACCAACTCTTTGTTTTCTCTAGCACCTACTAGAAGGAAGCACCAACCCCCTGGTTTCTCTAGCACCCACTAGAATGAAGTAACAACTCCCTAAGCGTTCCAACACCAACTGGATGGAAGCACCAAATTCCAGTCACACAGGCACCAACCTGTATAACAGAGAACAACAGTTCTCCCTTGCACCACCCTGCCACCCTGGTTTCTCTGGCTGCAACCAGTTGGAAGCTACAACTCCCTGTGTTCAAGCACCCACTTGAACCTCTAAGGAAAACAATCCTCCCTATCACCTCCCTACCACCCTGAAATATAAATCTTTGCTACTGAAACTTATTATAGTGATATAATGTTCATCAATGGCTTACCAGTCTCATCACTGTTCTGCTACACTTCTCTTCTCTCCTGTATCAGTGTCTCTCTGCCTGCATCGTCTTGCGCTTTCTGATCTTCTGCTCTTCTCTACAAGTGCACCTCAACCTTCTTTTACTGTCTCATCTATGCATCACAGTTCTTTGCTTCTGCTGTGCTTTATGCTCTGCATCTTATTTTTATTCTCTAAATTACACCTCTTCTTTGTATTTCATCTCCTGCCCACAACATCCATTTACCCGTGTGTGATTCCTCTCTTCAGCAACCCCCATCTCTTCTTTGTTCTGCATTCTTATAGTCTCTGTGCACCTTATGCATCCCATCTGCGCAATGATTCTGCATGCTCTTCATGTCGAGTGCTCTGCCTAATCATCATTGCAACTCTTCAGCTTCTCTGGCTGTTAAACCCATGTGTCCATCATCATTGGGTGTTATGCTGATATTCCTTAGCCTGTCTAGCAGTCGAGACTCTTCGTCTTCTCTGTCATAGTCGAGCTCATCCTCTCTGTTGCAGTTACAGGCTTCAACACTCTTCCATCTGTCAATCACCTCCTGAACAGTCTTCATTCCACTAGCAGATGCCTTGAGACTCTTCAGATGCCTTGAGACTCTTCATCTTCTCTGGCGATCACCCTGAAGTCTCTTCCAGTCATCTGACAGAAACAATCATTCGTTTCTAGCAGTTACACTGTGAACCTCCAAAAACTGCATCAATAACTGAATCACCACTAATAGATTAACTGAGAAGAGAAACGATAGCCCTTCGATCATATTCCCGAATAACCTGCACCATTGGATCATAAATGAAGGGTCTCGCGCTTATTTCTCCATTTCACAATTTGACATTTTGACATTTCAGCATTCCTGTGGTGAGGTATCTCATCTCTCCAAGTGACGATCTCCGAAATGGAGATTATCTTCGTGCTACCTCCTCCCTTGAGCCTTCGTCGATGTGACCAAAGGTTATGACCAGGGGCCAATTTTGAACACGTATTTCACATTTCGCATTTTGGGGATTCTGTGATGAGTCGTCTCGACTCTCCATATCCTAACCTCCGAAATGGAGCTTGTCTCTTTGATCTCTTCTCTACATCTTTTCGACGATGTGACCACTAGCGGTGACCAAACGCTTATCCATACAATGCTTTCACAATTTCACATTTCGACACTTTGGGACTCCTGTGATGAAGAGTCTCGTCTCTCGACTCCTCCAACTCCCGGTATCCGAAACTCCGGTCGATGTGCCTATTTTGGGATTTTTGACGTTTCGCATTTTGGCACTTCGGGACTCCTGTGATGAAGAGTCTTGACTCTTGACTCCTCCAACTCCTAGTATCCGAAACTCTGGTCGATGTGCCTGTTTTGGGATTTTTCGGTGTTTCGCATTTCGACACTTCGGGACTCCTATGATGAAGAGTCTCGACTCTTGACTCCTCCAACTCCCGGTATCCGAAACTCCAGTTGATGTGCTTGTTTCAGGATTTTTGACTTTTCACATTTCGACACTTTGGGACTCCTGTGATGAAGAGTCTCGACTCTTGACTCCAACTCCCGGTATCCGAAACTCCGGTTGATGTGCTTGTTTCAGGATTTTCAGTGTTTTTCATTTCGACACTTTGGGACTCCCGTGATGAAGAGTCTCGACTCTTGACTCCTCCAACTCCCGGTATCTGGAACTCCGAAATGGAGTCTTTGTTTCTGATACCTGAAATGGATTTTAGCTTCTGATCTTGCCATGCGATCATCGTTGTGCTGTTGGTCGTGATCTTTTCCATCAACGACAAACACGCATACTCTGCACTCTGCGTGCACCTCTGCACTATCTCTTCTGGTCTTCACAAGCTTTCTCTATTGTGTCTTCCAAAAATACTTCTTGTGCCCGCCTGGCACATTATACCTGTACTCAAGCCATCATCGTTGTTGTACTTGCCATCAATGACAAGCATACGCTGCTTGTAAAACATACCAGCAGAACCTTGGTTGAAAGGTCTAATTTTGATTTAATGTATCTACTTTGTGGATCTCTAGGCCTATTCATGAAAGAAAGAAAAAAAAGAAAGAAAAAGCTACCATTTGATTCCTAGGTCTACTCATAAAAAAATAAAAAGAAAAAGAAAAACTACCATTAGGTTTAGGGGAACTCGCTATAACAGATGCACAGGTTCTTACCTCTCGTCTTAAAGTTCCCCCACCACCAAACTAATACTAAGGTCAAGAAATGATCTAATTCCTAACTACTTGTTACCTTGAGACAACTCCCCGACAACGACGCCAAAATGTTAGGTGATTTATATGTACTAAAAAAGACACTAAACTACCCTCAATTAAATTGTCAACCCGGGGTAAGTAAACTTAGAGTTGTAGAAAAATATATGTCAAAGTAAAAGGTTGGTAGGAGTATAATCTAACTAATGAAAGCAACTATCTAAGGCTAATCTACTCAAGCAAACCTATCTAATAAGAAAACCCTACTAAGCAACTTGAAGTTAGGTAACCTAAGTACTTTTGGGCCAAGGATTGATGGATAGTTCCTAAGAAAGCAAATGAAAACTCTATGTAAATCAAACAATAAGAAAAATCAAACTACCAAGCATAATAAGCAAATGACAAAAGAAAACTTCTTTAACTTGCCAACCTACATTCAATGAGAAACTACCCTATGAAAGAAAATAAATAAGCAAGTAAGCAAAAGCACCTATCTAACCTATTAAAGAAAATATAAAAGTAAGCAAAGACACCTAACTAACCTACTAAAGAAAAAGACAAGTAAACAAATACAACTAACTAACCTACGAAAGCAAATAGACAAGTAAGCAAAGACTTCTCATTGAACAACTATCTAGCCTAAGAGGCAAGTGAACTAAATGCCTAATGCAAAACTATTTCTAATGCATGAAAGGAAATCTAAATGCTCAATGCAATGCATGAAAGGAAATCTAGTCTATTGAAAGAAAGAAAGAATAACAACTAATTCTTGAGCAAACTGCTATCTAATCTATCAAAGCAAAATCTATCTATCCTACAACAACAAATAAGACTATTTCCTAAGCTATGAAAGCAAGAAACTATATCTATGAAAGCATGAAAACTATTCTTTTAACTTATGACAATTCAAATATAATGTTGGTGGTTGTGTGAATGCCTTTGGTGGTGACAGATGATATCTCGATGACACTTGACAACAAAGGACAATTCCAACGGTATAAACTCAACACTAATCTCAATGACAAAATTAAAGGTATGGATTAAAAAATCTAATGAAACTTAGCCATGATAAAAGTAATGTTAAATACCCTGCATATTTATGTATAAACCATTAACAACATAACAAGATCATCATTATTAAACTAAGAAATTTAATTGCATTTTAATCTATGAAAGGAAATTGCGTGAAATAAAACTATACTATGTCTATTTTAACCATTCAAACTATGATAAGAAAATGAATTAAAAATAGAAATTAAACTATGATATTAAAAAGTAAATTGACAATTACATTAACCAATAACTAAGTAAATGAAATCTATGTAAAACTAAGATAAGCAAGCTATGATTAAAAAAATGGAAGTAAATCTATCCATCCATCAAAATCCCTGTCAAAGGAAACCCAAATTAAAACTATGTTCTGTTCTAATTAAAAATATGTTCTAAACTTGACTGTAAAATTATAAAAGAAAGCACAATTTAAAATCTAACTGCATGCGGGGTTAGTATAGTGAGAGAGAGACTTTCTAATTGCACACATGGTTAGTATAGAGACTTGCAAGCCTTTTCTAATCTACAAAATCAACACATGCTAACACATATCAACATCTAACATGCAAAAGAGAAGTAAAACAGTAAGCTAGAACAAACTCATTAATTAAATAAAAACATGCATATACAGGAAATAAGAAAGAGCAATTTGAATTAAGAAATGTGTAAATAAACATAAGAACAATCACCAGACTGCTGGTGGCCCCCCCAACAAGTCGTGGCTACCTCCTACAAGCACACCACGAACTTCAACAGGCCAAATTCACCATGAAAGCTTGAAAACACAGTTCTGGTACAATTCTGGCAATGTAAAACTAAAAACAGAGCAAAATCATTTTTCTGGCAATTCTAATGCTTATGCTACTTGGTTCGTCTACTTAACAATGATCTGACCACCTCAGTGGTATTTATAACATTTACAAACCAACTGGTCGACCATAGGAGGGTCGAACCACTTCTAATTTCGGCAAAATATAATAAATGATGCCATAACTAACAAAACAGAGCAAGCCAATAATTTCCTTCTTTGGACAACTGAAATCGAGTTGTCTTGAGCTTAGTAGCTGGAGGGGGCAATCATGAAGAAAACCCATGTGCCTGATTTGTCCATCCCTGGCCGCCAATGCCATAACCGCCAACTCGCCTTGCGTTTTTGTGCAATACTGGGTGCTGGAACGAGTGTCGGATCGAGTACCGGAACAAGTGCTGGAACGAGTGCTGGATCAAGTGTCGAAACTGGAAACATGGTGCGTTTTTCCCTGTAACAACAAAAAAACATGAATTAACTTTTGGAAATCATAGAACATGATGAATTAAACTTGATTTAGTCATTAAACATGAATTACACATACCTTATGCCAATTATACCATTTTATCATAAAATTCTTCAAAAAGCTCCTTTGAAAGATGAAAAACACATATGTACATATGGCAAAAAGTGTATAATAATGTCATGAAAATGATCATATCTCGGGCCCAACATACACCCAGATCAGAGACGAGCTTGGAGCTGTTAGAGAGGTGGTGGATCCCAACTCTATGGTGAGGATAGCTTTGAACAACTTTACCAAACCATGGGGTCCATTCGTACGCGACATTGTTTCCAGGGAGGTTATGCCTACATGGGAGAGGATTTGGGATGACTTCGTCTAGGAGGATACTAGACTAGACTAGTGGCAGAGGCTTATGTACAATAGCAACAACAACAACTATCAGTTCCAGGTGATGAGGACCTTGGTCTTTGGACAAAGGGAAAGAAGAATATCGGTCGTGGATGTCGGAGGGGTCCCAAGTTTGGGGCCCCACCACAGGGAGGAGAGAGCAACAACAACATCAGTGGGCAAAAGAGAGACATGAGCACAAATGAGATGATTTGCTTGTGGAGAGATGGGTCACTATGCAGGACAATGTACCAAGAAGAAGAAGAAGCAGTAGGGTGGGTCAGCAACGACAACAGAGGAGATAGAATTCAGTGAGAATTTTTCGAGAGAGTGTGCATTCATGACAACTTTGTTTTCTATTACACCATCCAACATTATATGGGGAGACCGACTTGATGAGGACCGATTGACTCACATCAGTGATTCAGAGGGAGATCAGACTTAGTGTCCCTGGACATCTTCAGAGTGGGTGACTGGTCCACCCAAGATAGCTACATTTTTATAGCAGTCGAGCAGACATAGAGTTGGTGCTACAGCTTTAGAGCATCAGAGGTTGTTGAGGAGGAGCAATAGGGCAACACGGAGGATTGAGCCTCACTTAGCTTCTAAGACGAGCAGATTAGGTTCTGGATCCACTTCAGGTTGAAGTTACTTGGCGAGAGGCCAAGTTGATGACTCTTGGTGAGATACCAAGAGAGGGAGACTCTTGGTGAGATGCCAAGAGTAGGTGGAAATCCTTGGTGGGAGACCAAGGTGTAGATCTTTGGTGTGATGCCGAGATCTAGGTGATATTGGATAGATGGAGAGTCAATTCCATTTATAGATCACACAGATTGAGCAGATCTGTGACAGAGACTACTTTCATTGATCAAGGTACAACCATACTCATCAAGTATATGCCAGGAGGCAACCATGTCCTTTGCAGGGATGAGATTGGTGGTGACGAGCACTTTCCTTGGTAAGAGGGAGTGTTGAAATTTGGGTACCTTGGAAAGTGGTCCCCATGTGCTTATGAGTCTCTAAGCACAAAGGGGGGTACTTTTACCCTTGTACTATGTACTTTGTGTCTAATTTCACTTTGACTTGGGAGATTTAAGTCAAAAGTGAAATTTGGTCATTTTAGCCTAAAGTGGCAATTAATTCACAATGTGGGTGAATTAATAGACATGAAGTGAAACTATAGAAACTTAAGTAAAGTAGGTTTTAGTTTGAGATTTAGTTGAGATGATCTCAACCATTGATTAGGGATGATATGAGATGATCTCTTCCACCCGTCTTTTAGGTTTCCTTATGCTTCCTAAAGGAGGACGCAAGGGGAAAATGAGAGCTCATTCACTTGTATGTTCACCAAAGGAGCTTGGAGAAGGGAAATATGATGAGGATTTTTGCATTGGGAGAGGCCATATTGGGTGCATGCTTTCATGGAGAGAACCATCACACTTGTAGCCTTTTTTATTTAGTGGGGAGCTTCCAGTTTTGAGGAGGGTGCACTTGAGGAGGAGGGCGCATCATTAGTGGGGAGTACTTACACCTGTCAGATTGCAGTGGGATCAGTTGCAGAGGGAGGCCACACATCAGAGCTTCATTCCCGTGGAGGGGTTTTCCATTTTGAGCTCACAACTTGCATCTGGAGAAGTTATGGTGGATTTGGTAGAATTTAAGAGGGGTGCACCATGCTAGGGCACACCTGCTTGGTTTGGACTTGTATTTCAGCTTGAGACAAGATGCTATTGTAACAAGTTCATCTATATTTTGTACTTGTTGTATTCCACCATCTATTCTCATCATTTATAGACATATATCCCAAACTGGTTTTCCCCGGGTGGATTTTATCCAAGGTCATGTTGACCAAAAATACCTGTGTCAAATTTATGCATGCTTAGAAGTGTAGATCAACATTTTAAAGTTCAATATCTAGAGGTAGTGTTATGTGTTTTAATGTATATTGCATGTGCTAACATTGAGTAAAGAAAACACTTGCAAGGGCACCTTAAAAGAGCACTTAACCATCAAATATTGAGCAGAAAGTTTGGTGACTGTTTGCTTTCCTAAAAACAACAAGAAAATATAGCCACACAGTTGAAACTTAGAGCCATACTAAGGTCAAGGACAGACCTTATATGGCAGCCTCATAGGACCTCAGAAAATCTACATCTTGGAGTTACTTCTATACATAGGTTGGGTTCTCAAGGATTTTGAACCTGATGAGAATAAAGTTCCAGTAAATTTTGTACACATACAAAGGATGAATTGCTTGTTCAGTTACTTAATAAATGGCCACCTCCTTGCTATCACAGAGAAATTTTTGCATTCACCTAAAGTTGTTAAAATGTTAAGGCAAGTGTATGGAAAGTCTAATGAGGTTAATGGTGCTAACATTAAGTTGCTTCAGAATTATGTTGAACATGCATGGAAATCCCTTAGGAAGAAGCCCAATTATAAAGTTACTACCAATTTCCAGTTGTTCCTCGATAATGTTGTACTGCAAGGTTGTCTTTCTTCAATGAAAATTTCAAATTTATCTTGCAATCAACAGCCTCGTAAAGTATCTCAAGAAAGCGAGGTAAGACACTTCATGTAACAATGTCAACCTGCGTTGCTAACTGTAAAATTAGATGGTTTCTCTTCCTAAGACATCTAAATGACATCCAAATGGTGTGTTCCCTCAACTATCAACTGTGTTCTTTTTTGTTCACTTGTTATTAGGAAAGTCGACTTATTTATTGTTGAGACTTGTATTGTGTTCAATAGTTTTTGTATTTTGTTGCACTCTTATTCAAGGAGCTTTGTTGATTTCTGCTCTCTTATTTCAAAAATTTCAAGAGTGACTTATGGATTTGGATGATTTATTTTCTTAATCGCTTGTCATATCTTTCTGATATAGTTATTCTATAGTTACAAGAACATGCCAAGGTCTATGTACAACCTCAACTGCTATTGGTAACATTGTTTTTTTATTTTCCTTGGCAGGAAATGAAACCTCTATGGGAGATCCAAACTGAAACCAGACCTTCCTCTGGAATATAATCAATTGATACACATGTTTTGTCAGTTGAGTAAAGTAACATGCTCACACCCTTGCTTGAGAAGGAATATTCTAGCAATATTGCAAGTGACATGAAGTATAACTCAACATGGAGAGGTCCAAAAATAGAGGTGGTTGAGTGCTATAATATAGAAGATTGTGCTCGTTTTACCATTGACGATACCCTTATCACCCAACCATAGGCCGAAGCCACCCTCCGAGCACCTTGACCTTGACAAAGAAGAGAATCCTGGTAGAAATCCAATAGCCAAGAGAGGCTAATGCACCAAGCAATAATAGAAACCAAGCTAATCAGATAATCCCACCCAGAGGCTAGCGCCCACCTTCCTAGAAACTTGTGCACAAGCTGCAACTGCACCTACACATATCCAGTTCTCTCTGCAACTGCTGAGATGTGTATAATGAGAAATGGCGCCCTGTATTTATAGTAGTCTGGGTAGTTTTACTGGGGCCGACTTCTCCTCCTGGGTACTAATAAATTCATATTAAATATATTTCTGTAGCCGACAACTTGTCTAGGGTTTCCTTTACTTCTTTTCTTCCTTCCAGAGTATTCTAATCTCATCATAGGTCACAATAGAGGTTCATACCTCCCGAAGCTACCATAATATTAACACTTCCTCCTAGCTAGGGAGGTATGGTCTTGAGCACAACAGACCATTCAACTGGTAGCAACATGAGAACCATCATTATTATCCAACTGGATAATCTCCTATGAAAACTGGTACAACATTAATTGATAGAACACACCTGTGTCTATTCAAGGTAGTACGCAACTACTCAAACCATGACACATAGTCACAAACAGTGGAACAAATCCACCACAGTAGTATATCTCTACTGTCTGGAGACAAGCAGTTTTCGTAACAATCATCTGGGCCAATCTTTCACTCACATCTGTGAGTTCTGAAAGAATATCTGCCTCACGAACAGTGGAACATATCCACCACAATAGTTTACATATACTGTCATATAGTCTTCATAACAAACATCTGATAGCAACCTGCATAGAAACAATGTTATGATATAAACTGAATCATCTGGGCCAATATTTCACTCACGTCTGTGAGATATGAAAGAATATCTGCCCTCAGTATAGAACATCAACAATGGGCTATCTATCCTATTCTTCTCAACCAAGGAAGAAGGATTGTTTCTGATTTCTGAGCCTGGACCATTCCTCACCCTGGGTCATTCTTCCTACACTAATCAAAGTGCACCCTGGAAAGAATGTATAAACCCTAAGGAATGTTTGGACCATTCCCCACCCTGGGCCATTCCTCCTACACTAATCAAAGTGCACCCTGGATAGAATGTATAACCCTAAGGAATGTCTGTCTCTAATTGCTGAGCCTGGACCATTCCTCACCCCAGGCCATTCCTCCTACACTAATCAAAGTGCACCCTGGAGAGAATTTATAACCCTAAGGAATGATTTTCCGGACCATTTCCTATGTTAACCACAAGAGGAAAAGACTGTCCTGTATCAACCTCCAAAACGAACCATTCCTCATGTTAACCACAAGAGGAAAAGACTGTCCTGTATCAACCTCCAAAACGAACCATTCCTCATGTTAACCACAATGAGAAATCGTTGTCCGACGAGGCGGGCCAGTTTTCTTGAGTAACCCTCAAGAAGGGAGACTTCCCTAGACCACTCCCCATGTTAACCACAATGGGAAGTCACTGTCTATGATACATCATCCATCAGACTACCTCCCATGTTAACCACAATGGGGAGTCACTGTCTGTCAGAAATCTCAATCCACTTTCCAAACATGAAAGAATTTGTCCAATCTAGACTATTTTTCAATTACAAAGATAAATAATATTTTCAGTGCTCCCTCCTAATCTGGAGAGTCATTTAAGTCACAAAAATAAATGTTTTCAAAAATATTTTTCCGTACCTTCTCCTAGCTTGGAGAATCTTCCCTTTCAGCTAAGGGAGTTATTTCCATGATCACCATCTTCTCTTGGAAATATGCAAACTTAATTCTGGATAGAGGTTTTGTTAGGATGTCTACTGTTTGCTCATCAGTGGGGATATACTCGAGATTTACCTCTCCTTCCTGGAATTTATATTGAATAAAGTAGTATTTGATCTCAATGTGCTTCGACCTTTCATGAAACACTAGATGTTCTGATAATCTTATACAACTCTAATTATCACAATATATTATGGTCGATTCTGGAATCTGATCAAATAAATCGGAGATTAACTTCCTTATCCATAGTGCTTCTGTGTATGCTTCACAAGCTACCATATACTCTGCTTCTACTATACTGAGTGCGGAGCCCCAAGATATCATAGCGGAGCCCAAGATGAAACACATACTTGAAGTACTCTTTCTGTCTTCTGCACTTCCTGCCCAATCAAAGTCTGTGAATCTATGAAGTTGGATATCACTGGATGCGGTATATCTCAAGACATAGTTTATTGTCCCACGAATATATCTTAGGACATTCTTTGTAGCTATCCAATGCTCTTGTCTAGGTTCCACCTGGAACTGACTTAACGTGTTTACAACAAAGCAAATATCTGGTCGAGTATTTACTAAATACATCAATGATCCAATTAGTTGTCGATATAGAGATGGATCAACTGGATCAGAGTCCGGGACTTTCACTTTTCTTATATCTGCATTCATATGAGTGTCCATGGACTTACATTCCATCATTCCAAATTTCTGAAGGATCTTTATTGCATACTTTCCTTGTCCAAGGAATACTTCACCATGCTTTTGCCATACTTCTAGTCCTAAGTAGTAATGCATGAGACCTAGATCTTTCATATCAAATTTAGAGGCTAATTCCTTCTTGCACTAGATAATTAGAGATTCTTCACCTGTTATGAATAGATCATCAACATATAATAGTAGAATCACAGGTGCATTATCCATGACTTTGTAATAAAGGTTTGGATCTGTATGACTCTTGGAGAAACCAAGTCTTGTTAGATAGTTGTCCATTCTGGCGTACCAAGCCCTTGGAGCTTTCTTGAGTCCATATATATCTTCTTCAATCTGCAAACATGAGTGTCTTTGGAATGTGCCTTGAATCCTTGAGGTTGTTTAATATACACTTCTTCTTCAATAGCTCCATTGAGGAAGGTTGTTTTTACATCCATCTGGTGTAGATTCCATCCCATGGAAGCGACAAGGGATATGATAGCTCTGATGGAGGTATACCTTGCCACTGAAGCAAAGTTTTCATCATAATATTATCCCTCCTTCTAGGAGAACCCTCTGGCCACGAATATTTCCTTGTATTTATCCACGCTTTCGTCTTCTTCATGTTTGATCTTGTATACCCATTTTGAGGTTACCACTGATTTTTCTTTAGGTCTGGGTACAATTTCCCATACTTCATTTTTCATAATGGATTGATGTTCTTCTGCCATAGCTTCTTTCCATTGTCCCTTTAGGACTGCTTCTTCAAATGTGGTAGGTTCTTCATCTAGAAGCTTCGTCATGTACGCTGCATAACTTGAGAATATTTTCGGTCTTTTACTCTTCCTGGACGTTCCTTCTGGAACCTTGATTCTTTCTACGTCTTGTAATGTAGCTTCAAGCCAAGTTGGTCGTTTATTGCTCTTTGGTATGATATCTGAGTCAATTTTCTCACATGGCTCCATAGGATGATCAAGTGGATCCTTTTCGTTATTTTCGTTTTCTGTGTTTTCTTCATTTGGTTCTTGAAGTTCTTCTTCTTCTATAATTTCTTCGATGGATTTCCTGAAGGCCATCCTTTCATTGAACGTTATGTCTCTGCTAACTTCTATCTTGTGTTGTTCTGGAATATATATTCTATAGGTTTTGGATGAATCATTATATCCCATGAATATCCCCTTCTTTCCTAAGGCTTCTAGTTTATTTCTTTTATCTTTGGGAATATGAGAGTAAACTGGACATCCAAATATTCTTAGGTTTTCTACATTAGGTTTCATACCTGAGAAGGCTTCTTCTGGTGTCATTTCCTTCAATATACGATGTGGGATTCTATTCTATACATATATTGCCGTCATTTCTGCTTCTCCCCATAGAAACATCGATAGACCTTGACCGTTCAATAAGGCTTTTACTGTTTCTTCGATAGATCTGTTCTTTCTTTCTGCTACACTGTTTTGTTGAGGATTATGAGAACAATCATCTCCCTCCTAATCCCTGCCAATTTGCAGAATGAAACGAACTCCTTCGAGGTGTATTCTCCTCCATTATCTGTTCTTAATGTCTTGATCTTCTTGTTTGTAAGGTTTTCTATTTCTGCCTTAAATTCTTGGAACTTGTTGAATACTCCGTCTTTTGATTTCAGTAGGTACAACCACGTCTTTCTTGAATAGTCATGTATGAAGATTACGTAGTAAAGAGATCCTCCTAGAGATCTGACTAGCATTGGACTGCAAACATCTGAGTGTATTAGATCTAGGATTTCCTTAGATCTGTTGTTGCTGCTTGGGAATGGTTTTTTGATATTCTTCCCAAGGGCACATCCTTTGCAGATTCCTTCATGTGTAGATTTCAATTCTAGTATTCCTTCAACCATTTTTATGAGGAAAGGTAATGCTTGATAATTGATATGAGCGTACCTTCTATGCCAAAGTTCATTAGGGTTGACTTCATCATGTACTAGAGCTTCTTCATTTTTTTCTAGTAGTCTATACAGATTTCCTTCACGACTTCCAATAACCCTGGCATCCTCTATGATGGAATTCTTATGTCATTATAACACCTTTCCATCCATGAAGGCTATCTTGTTTCTTTTGTCTTCTAAACATGATATTGATACAAGATTCTTTTCTAAACCAGGTACATATAAAACATTGCTTAAGTGAACATGATTACCTGATTCCAACTTGACGGAGGCTTGTCCAAATCCTTCGACGGGGTAAGTGCTTTTGTCTCCAAGCTCCACTTTGTACGATGTATTTCTCTCATTTAGATTTGAGAGTCTGGCTTGATCTCCCGTCATGTGCTTGGAAGCTCCACTATCGATTATCCACATGTCATCTTCAATCGTCCCAGTAAGTGCTGAGTAGTGTAAAAGACTGATTGTTTCACACATGTCTTTGATTGATTGGTAATTGGTCATGCCTTGATCCAAAACTTCAACTTCGTCATTTCTATCTTCTAAGAGAGACAAGAGGTGTGCTGAGTTAGGGCGCATATGAATATCTTCTTCTTGGGCGAGATGCTCCATCACAAGGTGCCGGATCAGAGATTTAGGGTTTCTGCAACTACTTTTGCTAGTAACCCTAGCTGCAGTGTTTTTGGAAGCTGCTCCTGCTAGTAAACCTAGCGGAAGTTCCTCAACGAGCTCAATATCTAGCAGCTATGCTTCCTTCCAGGGTTTTAGGATGACCGAAGGGGGTGTGGGCCCATAACCTATTAGAATATAGAATATTGTGCTCGTTTTACCATTGACGATGCCCTCGTCACCCAACCACAGGCCGAAGCCACCCTCCGAGCACCTTGACCTTGATAGAGAAGCGAATCCTGGTAGCAATCCAATATCCAAGAGAGGCTAATGCACCAAGCAAGAATAAAAACCAAGATGATCAGATAATCCCACCTAGAGGCTAGCGCACACCTTCCCAGAAACTTGCGCACAAGCTGCAAATGCACATGTGCAGATCCAGTTCTCTCTCCAACTGCTGAGATGTGTATAATGAGAACTGGCGCCCTGTATTTATAGTAGTCTGGGCAGTTTTACTGGGGCCGACTTCTCCTCTTGGGTACTAATAAATTCATATTAAATATATTTCTGTAGCCGACAACTTGTCTAGGGTTTCCTTTACTGCTTTTCTTCCTTCTGGAGTATTCTAATCTCATCATAGGTCACAATAGAGGTTCATACCTCCCGAAGCTACCATAATATTAACAATGAGTACACTCGAAAGATGAAAATTTTCCTAAAAGGTGATATCAGGGTCAGTCATCGAATCTTTATCTTCGAAATTACTGTCATTTCTGTTTGTGCTAGAATCTGTGTGGTACTTTAGCATCCACACCAAGTAATGTAGATCTCCATGTCACTAAGACGATGTTTGTCTGGCTTGTGCAAATCTCACAAAGACATTTCACACCCCTAAATAAGCATAAGACTTCTTAAAGAAGCAAGTGAATCATGCCTCAGAAGACGCAAAATGAGCCTCCATAAGAAGCGGATCACCCAGAACATGACCACCTACCCGCGTCGGACCTTCCACCCCTCCCGTGGGTTGATCAGGTAGAAATTTGGCATGTATTACTAGTTGGGTTGACTAGTGTAGGCCCCTTGTCCTCCTTTCTCGAAATTTTTGCTAACACCTTCTGCCTGAGTGGCATATAAATATGTATTTCATCCATAAAATTTGTGCTTACAAAGTGAAATCATTCATGTCTTGAGGGCTACCCCCTCTAGTTGCATAATCTATTGTATATCTTTAAGCAACCAAAAGCGAGGAGGCTTTACACCTCCAAAGGGTGCTCCAACATCATCCTCTCACCAAGGAGGTTCCTCGGAGCTACAACACTTGTTTCTAGTGTTGTTTCCAGGGAGTGAAGTCGCGAAGATTCTTTCCCTAGTGTACGAAAATGATTACGTTCTTGACTTTTGGTGGATGAGGTCGAGACCACTGGAATAGTTTTCTAAGAAGATATTTATTTCAAAGTCCACCTGGCGAATTCATTGTGTTAGGTGGCTCTATTGGGAAGATCTCTGGACTCAAAGAACATGAATACATTTTCCCATCCCTAATCTTCGCCTCTTTTCACTAATGATGATCTCGCACAAGTTTTGTCAACTTCCAGAGGTCATAAAGGGTTAGTATTGGGTATTTTGGGTTTTCCTTCTACTTCGAGAGAGTCTTATTCCAATAACCCTTTCCTGTCATCGGGTAGTCCCAACTCCAATCCTCAAAAATCCACACTTCGTAACTACTCTCGTACATTATGGATTGTATATTTTCTGGGCAATTTTGGAACTTTTTGTGCAACACTGAAAACGAGAGGCAACTGGATTTCTGCCTTCTTGGCAGGGACTTGTTGCTTGAAACTCCCCCTGTTCCAAGTGCATTTAAGGGAACAAGTAAAAACGTTTTTGAATATAAATTTTCAACTTGTCTAATTTATATTTATATTTAGATCAAATTACTACATGTCATAACTTGTATACATTTTAAATGTGTAACCAGTTATACATAATAAAATAAACTTTATTATTTTTAATATATGTAATTGAAAGATCACTTTATTATTTTTAATATATATAATTGAAATATTTTAAATATTCTTTAATGGTCTTATTAGCTTTACTTATGACAAGCTGAGGGGTAGTCATAAAAGATAAAACACAACTATCGATACTAAAGATGAATTCAAAAAATTATGGGAAATGTTTGGATGCATAGTTATGTCCAATGGTTGGATGGATGGGAAAGTTAAGACCCTCCTAAATATTTTAGTCAATTTTTTCAATAGGACAATGTTTATCAAATTTATTGATGCATATGTACATGTTAAATATGTGACACCATAATAGTAATTTGTTGGATTAGTTCATTCCAAAGAAATGTGTGCAACATGTTGTGCATGCCATAATAGATAATGTGACTAATTATGTGGTGGTTGGTATTCGACAACACATGTATTTCAATAGAGGAAGAACACCTTCAGTAACCACTCACAGAACCAGATCAAAGTTCAACACACCGATGTTTTTACATGGTAAAACCCTGGTGGGAAAACATCTATGGCCCCAACCAACGTGACCACTTGGAGCAATTTATTAATGCAAAAAAAAAAATTACAACGACGTTTACAAGAGAGTTTCTCACAATCAATCAATGACAAATGACCCTCCATTCTCTTTAAATAGAGATCGTGGACCAATTGGGTGTTAAGCTACGGATCAGTATAGTCGTTAAGATCACAGATAATATGAGTCATCATATCACTCTATGTTAGGAACATATAGTGACCGTTGGATTACCTAACTACAAATAGATACTAATGCATACTGAAGAAACACATTTTTACCTAGTGACACATTAGACCAAGTTGATATTAACTAACTCCTAAGTGTCTAAATATCTTAAAATCCCCCTTTAAGAACAACCTGGGATAGGATTGAAGGATTTACAAAGGTTACACAATAGGAGAAGGAAGGAGGAATTAGAGCCTACCCCCCCTTAATGAAAACTTCATGAACTCCAAACCTAGATTGAATTTTGGAAAACTTCGCTTATGTAAGAGACTTTGTGAAAATGTATGGAACTTGATCTTTTGTAGGGAAAAATAACACTTCAATAACTCAATCATGAATGAGCTTTCTGATGAAGTGCATGTGTATCTCAATGTGTTTGATGCATTGATGTTGAAATGGATCTTTGGCGAGCTTGATGAGACTCTGATTGTCGCACCAGAGGGTGGTCAGATGTTGTTGCTGGAATCCAAACTATGAAAGGATCCGTTGAAGCCACAAGGCTTCCTGACTTGTATTAATTGTTGCTCAGTACTTTGCTTCTATTGAAGAAAGAGAAATAGCCTATTGTTTCTTACAATCCCAAGTGACAAGTCCTGAACCAAGGCTGAAAACATAACTTGTAGTAGACTTTCGATCATCAGGGTCGCCGACCCAATATGAATCAATGAAACCAACCAATAAAGGAGTCCCCTCTAAGTTGTAATGTATCACAAACTGAACTGTACCCAAGACACACCAAAGTATCCTTTTAGTTTCTTTCTGATGACTTTCATGGGGTGTTTGCATATACCAGGAAACAAGACCAACAACAAAGAAAATAGTAGGACGAGTATGAGTCAAATTTAAGAGGCTACCAACTAATTGATGGTACAAAGTGGCATTGAATTCAAGAGAAGTACAAGTGGCAACAAGTTTGACTCCATACTGGAAGGGAGAAGGGGATGGTATAGAATCATCCATATGAAAGCGATGAAGAAGGTCACAAGCATACTTGGACTAAGAAAGAAAAAATCCTTCCTTGGTTTGCAAAACTTGGAGGCTAGGGAAATAATGCAAATAGCCTATGTCGGTCATTTCAAATTTATTTTTAAGGTTGTTTTTCACATGGTTTAATATTTTAGGGTCACTACCAGTGAGAAAAATATCGTGAACATAAAAACAAGATTATGAGATGGCTTCCTACTTTCTTGGTATAAACATTAGGGTCAGAATGGCATCTAGAAAATCCAGTGTCAAGAAGAAAGTTTTCTATTTTGGCATACCAAGATCGAGGAGCTTGCTTAAGACCATAAATAGTTTTCTTAAGATGAAAAACAAGACCAAAATCATTTTAGACATAGTCAAGAGGTTGTTCCATGCAGATTTATTTTTGTAAATATCCATGCAATAAGGTGGATTTTTTTATGTTTTGGTAGCCACGAGGGGTAATAAACTCCATTATAACCTTTGTACTTAGAGTAGAATATTCCAGAAGCAAGAGAACCATTAAACATATGTGGAATACCCTAGAAGAGAAGTCATCCCAATAAGTTTAATAGTAAAGTAATAGAAGGATCCATAAAGTATAAATAGAGGCTAGCCTCTTCTCATTTATACACATGAAAAGACACCTTCACAGACTAGTATAAATAGAGGCTAGGCACTCATCATTTATACACACACTCACTCACCCAACAAGTGCACAAGTTTAAGGAGCAACAATTGCAGCAGAAGGAGGAGCAAGTATGGAGAGGGTAGTGCAACAATTGTCATGGTGTAATATCAGTCTTTCTGGCAGCTCTCTTGTATGCTTCTCTTGGTAAAGGTACACTTCTATTGGTAGAGGTACGCTCTCTTGATATTGTGTTGTTATCGCAACAATATTGGTATATCTAGTTAGGTTTTAGCTGTTGGTTCTATTGGACTTGACATAATCTATCTAAGAAAAGGTTATTGTGCTCGGGGGTAGCATGTGTAAGTACCTATGGTTGGGTGAAAATGATGTGAAATTGTCTATGGTTAAATGAGCATTACCAAAATTTTAACAGGGTATCAGAGTTGGTTTCCTTCAGAACAGTCTAACCACTGGAATGAAGATCGTTAATTTCCCCTATTGTCAAGATTATTGAACACTTACAAAAGCCACCAAGAAGCTCGCCTAAGAAAGGCACATATTTCCACCAGATAAGATCTCCAATATTCTGAAATTGAAAAATTAGGGTTTACTCATTAAACCCTAGGTTACGACGTCTAACATCTAGAAGGCTTCATTGAAGAAGTTGAAGTGCCAATTGTAGCACCAGTTGCAATTCCTATGGTCCAGTGAAGTTTTTGGTAGCTCATTGAGAAACTTATTGAAGGATGTTGAAATTATTATTTCCCTAGATCAGCTCGCTATCCATTCTTCCATAAGTTCCAGCTAGGATATCTGGTTTTGCAGCAGCAACAAACCCTAACTCAAATTCGTTGGGAAATTTTAGTGAAGTGTTGGGCCTAATTCTTGGTTTTCATAGTGCGCCCTAGACTAGCGCACCTTCCGGTACCCTCAATCAACAAAAACATCAAGGTTGATTTTTTGTGTCAGATAGGTTGAAGTCAAATCTTTGGTCAAAGTTAAAGTTATAAGTTGATTTTAGTCAAAGTATTAGATTGATTAAGGTTGAGATTTTAGATTTTATTTGCATTATATTCCCTAACTCAGATTTCTGTCAAAAAAACATATTGTCTTAGGGACAGGTTGGAGAGAACACTTTTCATCTTGAGTGAAGGTGACTCGAAAGAAAATAAACAACACTCATTCTTGGAGATAAGACTCTAGGTTCCAAGTTTGATTGATTAAATTGATAAGTTTCCAATTTGAACATATCAAGTTTGATAATTTCTACATTACAAGTAAACACTATAGTTATGACAACAATCTTTGAAAGGTTCTATTACTGCTAGGTACAATGAATACTTGGTAGCATGTGAGTACTATTGATATAAATGCTTAGTGTACTTGTTTTCCAGATGAACTAACATCTCCTCTAGAAGAAATTTCTTGTTTTTCTTCCATGCATGTCACGTTGGTAATACTATGATGATTACCATGAAATTGTACTTTATTCTTGTTACCATAGACATGTTCTTATGAAAATTCTATTATATTGGAAATAGTTTTTCTCTTGTCTCTCTTGTCTCTCTTGTCTCGATAGGTTATCTTACAAATTCCATGGAGGTTACCATGGAGATGTATATGTTACAAGAAGGTTTCCATGAAAGAAGGTCACCAATGATAGCTCTGAGAGGAAGCTACAATGATAGTTGTAGAAGGAAACATATTAAATAGCCTCTAGTTTGAGACATGAAGCAGACTGATCATCAAGAAGAGCCCATTCCCAAGTAGTGACAACAAAGCCAAATGGGTTTTGGACATTGTGCATTTAGACGTGTGTGGACCAATGAAAACCACTTCACTTAGCAGATAATGGAGGATATTTCAAATCATATGACTTCAAATCATTCTGCAGAGAAGTTGGGATCAAGAGGGATCTTGCTACTCCCTACAATCCTTAGCAGAATGGGGTAGTAGAAAGAAAGAACCGAATTGTTGATGATTACAACTGCGTGAGACATCTTCCAGGACACAGACTGAGTGAGTCGGCTTGAGAGAAATCCCATGAGTTGGGTGTGCCCATGAGTTGGGTGTGTGGTTCCTCTCTAAGACGAAGAATGAATTTTGGGTGCCCCTGTGTGGGGTGAGGAATCCCATGAGTTGGGTGTGTGGTTCCTCTCTGAGATGGAGATGGAATGTTGTGTGCCATGTGTGGGGTGAGGAAGCCCATGAGCTGGGTGTGTGGTTCCTCTTTGAGACGAATATGGAATGTTGTGTGCCCCTATGTGGGGAAGCCCATGATTTGGGTGTGTCGTTCTCTCTAATATGGATATGAAACGATGTACTGGTCTCCTCTGTGCAAAGAGTTGAGATGATGTGATACTCCGGATGATTCTCCTGTGAGATGCAGTGAGAAAGAGATCTGATGAGTTGGACGTGCCTATGGCTGAGCACAGGTGAACATGATCCTAGTGGTTGAGCATTAGTGAGTGTGATTCTCCTTTGAGTCACAATGAGAAAGATATCTACTAAGTTGGACGTGCTTGTGGCTGAGCACATGTGAACGCGATCCTAGTGGCTGAGCACTAGTGAGTGTGATTCTCCTCTGAGACGTAGTGAGATAGAGATGTGGACATCCTTGTTAATGAGCACAGATGGATGTGCCACTAGTGACTGAGCACTAGTTGGTGTATGATATACCTTGATATATTGTACAAGAGTCAGACTTACCTGTAACCCTATTTGCGATGTAAAGGGTATAGGTCGGCCACACCATAAAGTGAAAGATAATTAATGTAAGAGATAATTAATATGGTAATTATTAATTATATTGTGAGTCATTGAGGTCAGCCTTGTTGTGCCAATAGACACTACTATTGATAGTATTAGTTTAATATAAATAAAGGTAAATTCCCCATTGAGGAAACATAACACACGTGTGAGTTTGGAAATTTCACCTAGTACTTGTTCTTGGGAAAAGTTTGCACCTCTCTTGGGTGCTAGTCTTGTAGGGTTTGTTAGAACCCTTTTGTGTGCTAGGTTTATGGTGTGGGAGGTCTTTCTATTGAATAAAATAGCAAAGGATTGGTTGGGTTTTCTTCCCTTGTTGAGAGGGGTTTCCCAGGATACATCTTGTGTACTTGTGCATGGTATTTCTTCTTGTGATCTTGGTTGCTGCAACAAATTTGTTAAGAACCAATACTGAATACAAAATCACCACAACAGATATATAAGAACAATATGCAAAATCTTCATTATTACTATCAAACCCTTAGGGTAGGGCAACACCATACAATGGATCCTATTATGGAAGGGATCCTCTCCTGTTCACTTGCCTCTTCGAGGGGGCATCCTCCTATTGAGATACCGCTCCAAATACACTAATTATCTTCATGTCTCATTACATTGCTTGAACCCCTTTATATAGTGCTACCATCACCTAAGAACATTCTAGAGGATGAATCTTCTAGAAGTATAACTTCTAAGAATTCCTCTTACATTTATTATATCTAATTATCCATTTATTATATCTAACTACTATAGTGGGTATTATTTAATAATATAGTGGACCTAGTCCACCTTACATTGAATGACCTCCACTATTATCACTACGGGCCCTCTAGGCCCCCCCACTACCTCTCTAGCTACCTTACATTCCATCCCCCTTATGAAAGCGTTGTCCTCAACACTTGATGTACAACCATATACCAGGTTACCATGGATAATTGTGGACCATAATGCTGAAGAAGACTAAAGAACCAAGGTATCATGTAGAAAGGAAATCCACCATGTTGAAATAGTCCAACCACCATTGTAAGCCCGGGTCCCATGTCCAAGTGCTCATGTAAACTCCCCGTGGAAGATTTTGGAACCCAATAACCAACTCCAAATGATGCTCCAAAGACTGACACCTATAATGTGGATCCAAATAAGAAAATCCATCCACATAGTGGAAAAAGGTCGTAGCAGAATCTGGAAGGAATAATACCACTGTAGAATATGCAGACTGAATGCTGGTAACTAGCTCCTAAAGTGAAACATTGATGTTCTCTACAGAAGGTGGAGTAGAGTCATCAAATAAAATATGGAAGTGGTTGTCATCCCAAAAATGACAACTATCCATATACCAATCATCACAATCTTTCTCAAAATCATACCAAGCATATATTTCTTGATTATATTCATCCCTGAGGTCCTCCATAAGAAATCTTTCCTGCATGTTATTCAATGAATCTTGAATACTACGAAAACTATCCTTGAGGCCGTCTGTGAGGCTGTTTGTGAGGCCATGTACACATGCATCCAATCTGTCATCCAATGTGTGAAACAATTGGGCTTTGAATGATTCAAGAATTTCTTTGAGGTTTTGAGAAGAAATAACCATCTGAGCATCCTATGAACTCACCCAATAAGTTACAGCAGAAAATCACGGCTTTTTCTGGAAAAACCCTAAAAAACTACTGAAGTTAAAATGCTCATAACTTCACTTCCCGGACTTCGTTTAGGCTGATTTGTTTTTTGAAATTGGGTGAAATTGTGAGAGGAACTCAGATCTGTAACTTGCTTAGGAAAATTCGGCCTCCAACTGCTACAAAAATAAAAAAAAATCGCACCGCCGTCCACCGAAAAAAACCCTAAAAATGTGCAGATTTTAAAACTTCAATATCTTGACTTCCCGGACTCCATTTCGGACGATTTTTTTTTTCAACTTGGGTGTTTTTCTGAGAGGAACTCAGATATACAATAATTTTATGCAAATTTTGCACAGAAATATACTGAAAACTTTGATAATGTCGCGGCCCTCTTTTTTCTTCTCCAAAAAAAAAAATCTGCAAAAATAAAAAATATTTGCCCACAATGTCTGCCCAAGGAAAGTGCTCTGATACCACTTGTTAAGAACCAATACTGAATACAAAATCACCACAACAGATATATAAGAACAATATGAAAAATATTCATTATTACTATCAAACCCTTAGGGTAGGGCAACACCATACAATGGATCCTATTATGGAAGGGATCCTCTCATGTTCACTTGCCTCTTCGAGGGGGCATCCTCCTATTGAACTACCGCTCCAAATACACTAATTATATTCATGTCTCATTACATTGCTTGAACCCCTTTATATAGTGCTACCATCACCTAAGAACATTCTAGAGGAGGAATCTTCTAGAAGTAGAACCTTCTAAGAATTCCTCTTACATTTATTATATCTAATTATCCATTTATTATATCTAACTACTATAGTGGGTCTTATTTAATAATATAGTGGACCTAGTCCACCTTACATTGAATGACCTCCACTATTATCACTATGGGCCCTCTAGGCCCCCCCACTACCTCTCTAGCTACCTTACAAAATTGTTAATGGTGAAACTGCAATTGTTTATGGTTCAAGTAAAATGCTAAAAATGAAGTGAACTTCACGCTTGAGCCTAGATTATTGATAAATCAACATGGTTTCAGAGCATAGGTTTTGAAGAACCCATTGCACAAACAAATTCCAGTCATCCTATCACTTCTGCAAAACCATACGACCCTCCTAGGGTTTTTAGAAATTCTGTACGACCTACCTTTCTGAGGTGTTTCAACACTTCTTACTAGGACATTGGGGCTAAAAAGTGCATAGGAGTGTACGGCCTCCTTCAACGCACCTCCAACAAGATTCAAATTTCATTTTTGAGCATTTTGACTTTTTGGCCCTAGGGTTTCTAGGTTTTCACTAATTTTTGCAGAAATTTCAGAATTAGGGTTTCTGCAACTCATTGAAGGAGCTCTTCAACTCACCAGTGTTCTCCTATCTTTCAAGGCTTATTGTTGGCAGTCATAATCCCAACAAAACCTAAAAGTGATAGCCTATCCTAGCCGTTAGGTTTTCTAACCCAGTTGACAAGGGTTTGTGAAGAATTTGAAATTATGGTGACACCATGGCTACCTTCTTCATGAAGATGTCAGAGGAAAGAGATCAGCTAGGTGCCATTGGAGAAATTATATGAACACCCTCAGGTATGCACTTGTATATATTATTTGTATCATTGTCATGAGGGAAATTGAAATAGGAAGGAACCTTTGTTGAAGTCATGGATCGAGAGGGATCTCAGTGCATTCATAGGAATAACACACTATAAGTGAAGACTCCAGGTTTGATTGTTTTAATTATCATGCCTCTAAATTACATTTCTAAAGTTTGCTACATTACAAGTAGGTGTTGTAGCTGTGACAACAATCCTTAATTTTTTTTTATTCTAGAGATGTACTCATTATTCTCCTTTAGGAGATATTCTTGTTTTGTTTCCTTTCGTTTGTTTTCTTATTCCAGGCAAGTTAACAACAAAGGAAGATTGTTATACTTTAGACTTCATAGGGAGTCAAAACTATTTGAGAAAGAGAAAGAACATAACCATCATTGAGGAAACCAATGCAATAATGCATGACACAATATATGTTCAGAACATGAGTCCTCAGCATATTTTGAAGAACATAACTCCTGAAGAAGTCTTCATCGGAGTGAAGCCCGAGATTGAACACTTCAGGATATTTGGGTGCCCAATGTATTTTCATGTACCCAAAGAGAAGAGGTCTAAGCTAGACCCTTCAGGGAGAAATGATAAGACTGTTAAGATTTATGTGGTGATTATCTTTAGAATTTATCGGATAATCCATAGTGTCTTTGGAGAAATGATACATTTATGGGATAACAATGAATCTTCTAAGACATATCAGATCTACATCCCTGGTCAAAGACAGATTGAGATAAGAAGAGATAGCCTTTCAAATATCCAAATAATCTCATGTGGAGATTGACAATGATACAAAACCTTCTCCCCCTTCAACATTTCAGAGGGAGATATATATTATTCCAGTTGATCCAGTTTCTCTAGTTGATATGACTAGATATATTGCAGTAGGGCATAAAATGCCTTCCCAGACTCAACAATCTCTATAGGAGGTAGAGGAACATACAATCCCCTCAAGGCACATCCTGAGAGAGAAAATATATTTTCGAGCTACTCTTCATCCATGGGCCACATCATTGATTCTGAGCCTTCTTGTCATGGAGAAGCAACAGGTGAATAGGTATGACAAGTTGCCATGAAAAAATAATACCATTATATATTAAAGAATGATGTATGAGATATTGTTCAAAGAACAGAAGGGAATTCTGTGGTGACTTCCAAGTGGATCTATAAGATCAAGCATGCAACTGATGGAAGTGTCAAGAAATATAAAGAGAGATTTGTAGCCAGATGATTCCACAAACAAAGGGAGTTATCTATGATGAGACACTTGATCTAGTAATCCCAATACACTTCCATCCGTACTATCATCCATGAGTTGGAAACTACATCATATGGATAGATTCTTGATGAGTTTGGGTTTCAACAAGAGTGTTCCTGATCCAAACCTATATTATTACATTATTGGTGATGAGAGCCTGATTTTGGTGACTTATTCAGAAAGCCTTGTTGTTGGACACACGTAAGCTTTGACTTATGATTTCGATATGAAGGATCTGGGTATGATGCACTACTTCTTGGGATAAGAAGTATGATAGAAGACCGATAATATTTTCCTGAGTCAAGGAAAATATATAGTGGGGATATTAAAAGAAGTTTAGTATGACATAAGGAAAATCCATGCCTACACCGATGGTGATGGATTTGAATAAAATGAATGATGATGATTCAAACGAGATTTATCCACAGCTGATTGGATCACTGATGTATCTGGTTAACACAAAACCCAATTTATGCTATGCAGTGAATGTACATTAGTCAATCCACGAGTCAGCCGAGACAGACTCACTAGATAGCAACGAAACATATATTGAGATATCTACGAGGCAGAGTTGGATATGGCCTGAGATATGCCTCCAGTGTAGACTTGAGTTTGCATGGATATGCTGATTGGGTAGGAAGCGCAGTGGACCGGAAGAGCACATCCAGTTATTATTTTACCTTGGGGTCTACCATGGTTTCCTGGTGCAACAAGAAACAAAGCTCTATGGTCTTGAGTACCGTAGAAGCAGAGTATATAGTATTGAGTGTGGTAGTCCACGAAGCAGTGTGGCTTCGCAAGATTCTGAAAGATTTATTTGATCATGTGATGGATCCTATTATTGTTCATTGTGATAACTAGAGTTGTGTGAATCTCTCTGAGAACCCTGTGTTTCATGATAGATCAAAACGCATTGAGATAAAATATCATTATATCAGAAACATGTTGCAAAGGAAATCAGTACACGTGCAATACCTTTCTACACATGAGTAGATTGCAGATATCTTCACCAAAATCTAACTAGTGGGTGTATGATATCGCTTGCTATATTGTACAAGAGTCAGACTTACCTGTAACTATAATGTCCCCACTTTGAGACATCATCATAGTGCACAGGTTTATGATGACCAGAGTAGCCAGATGGATGTTATAGAAAGTACAGGGGTTATTGAGAGGAATTGTGGTGCCCAACTTGCATTGCTCATCATATTCCATCATTATGATCCATTCCACACATGTTGGCTTTGGTTCCGTTGCATTCCGACGATTTCCATGATTTTGACTATTTTGAGCTATAAGTTAATTGAATTCACTGAAGAGGTCATTTTGGGCACATTACTTGGAGGAACCTCTCAGTGTAATAGCTCATTGAAATCATGAAAAGAAACACTACAGGATGGGATGGTGAGAAGTGACTTTTAGTGGCCAGGGAAGCCACAAGGAGAGATAAGGTGTTTTTTAGAGGTAAAAAGGTTAATTAATTAATTAAAGTGATTTAATTAATTAATTAATTAAATATTAATAAAATGAAAGTCACTTTGGAGGGAAAAGGAGAGCAAAAAGTATAAATGAAAGGCAAGGGCCTCTACTCATTCATTCATGTATGATTATCTTTTGATATATGGCTTTTAGCTAGTGAGCCCATCATTGGGGGTTTTGAGGGTTTTGACTTAACAAACCCTAGAGGACAATTCAGTGGTGAAAGACTCCACCTAGATTGTACCAAGCTTGGTCTCGGAGATGCAATACTCTCACACACCATTCTAGTTCCATATCTACTCAGTTGCAGGAGGATTCTACATCAGTTGCAGGGGCAGAGAGAGAGAGGGCACACCATACTTTGAGAGAGGATTCGTCCTAGCTGAGGAGAAGTGATTTTGAGGATTCCAGGTATTGGGTTTCCTTTGCAGGTGTCATAGCATTATTCTTGGTGGACTCCAAAGGTGTTTTGGTGGTGGATTCATTCTTATTGAGAGTGGGACAATTTCCCAAGAGGAGGGCGCACCATTTCTTGGAGGGTGGCTAGATCCAAGGGTCTAGCAGGTCCTTTGATGATTTGAGCACTTGGGTTTTCATTGCAGCATCCCGATCTATCATTCTAGTCGGTTTGTGGAGCCATTGGAGGTCCTTAGGAGGGAGGCTGATTTATCTAGGGTTTCAGGCATCTAAGGGGCGCACCATTCAGTGGAGGAGGTTTAGATCCATAGGGTTTGAGAGGGATCTTGGAGATTCAGACACCTGGGTTGTTCTTGACATCACCCGATCTACTATTTGGCATATTTCTTGAGGTGATTAGACACTTTTGGTAGTAGGGCCGAATTGTTGAGGAGCTTCAGCTATCCAGTAGGGCATAACACCTTCTAGCTTGGGGGTTTAGCATTCGTATGACCCAGATCCACTTGTATTCAATATTCATTGTGTATCCAGCCTTTGGAGGCTTATTTTGTATTGTCAGAAGATTTTTGTAGTAGCTCATACTTCTATCTTGGAGCCATCTATTGAGCATTCCAGATTGACATCTTCATTGTAGCAGGTTCCTCTATTTCATGAATAAAATCATATTTGAGATGTTTTGGCTTGTATATCCTATTGCATATGGTTGAGGTATGTTCCATGGTTATATATTCTTGTTTATAGATGCATACACACATATAAACACATCAGTAAAACCCTAAATGTAACTATAAGCAAAGTGTTTGACAAAGTACCACAATCAGAAAAGTTTTTAAAGACACCCAAAACCGTGATGATCCTGGCATAATGGCTTGGGATCATTACAATGGTATCAGAGCTTAAATCCTGCCAACCTGAGGGATCTCACATAGGGATAAATGGATAGTTGGAAATAAATGGATAAGATATCCTTTGAGATGGCATGCTTGGAGATACTATATTTCAGCCTTAGTGAGGAAAATAAGGCTCTCATAACCTTTCCTCAGTATGTAGCCTTTAGAAAGACCGGTTGGAGAAAATGGGATATTTTACATGGGATCATCATAGCAGATAAAAATAAAAAAGAAACAGATAGATGGATGGAAGAAAAGAGAAACCCCATGCCCAGTAGGAGCATGCAACCTTGCTATAGTTGCAAGGGGTCATGGGAGCCAGATCATAGGTACATGGGTAAGGATCAGGAGCGCATTATTGAGGCACACCATGACAGTGATGATGAGGTGTGTGAGGATGGAGCGATAGATGCTCCTATGGAGAAATCCTATGATGATAGTGACTCTTGCACAGAGCTAGTGATAGTGACTCTTGCACAGAGGCTGATGATTCTGACACGCTTGAGGAGGATAGTGACTTTTGCACACTTGTGGATACGAGTGATTATGGAATGCTTGAGGAGGATGATGACCCTTGTATAGTGGATAGATATTCGAGTGGACAAGATGATAGCACCAGTACTTCAACAGACATATCACATGGTGCTGATGACCTTACGCCCCAGCAGAGTGGTGACACTAGTGAGGACTCACACGTGTTAGCACCTATAGATGACCAACCTCCTATGGTGGCCGTGACCCATCTATCATCTTTTCAGACATCCATGATAGCCACGTCATAGGAGGATACTAGTGGCATGTCAGATAGGGTTGATGAGACTTGTATGAGGGATGCACACCATAGACATGTAGATCCATCGATCCAGGAGGAGATACAGGGAGTACAGATAGGGGACCTTACACATACAGATCAGCCTGAGGAGGTTGAGTCACAACTATTGGAGGCTCCATTAGTTGAGCATATTGCAGAGGCTGATAGGTTGATGGAGCACTTACTTCTAGGATCGGCCTGCATTGATGAGGATGCACTCTTTAGTATTCAAGATGACCATAGCATGTGTCTGGACACAACTATATGGGATCCAGGTGCATATGATAGTAGAAGGTTGAGTGCACAGGAGGATACATCTACTCACACTGGATACAGTATGATTCAGAGGGAGCTAGAATTTGAGGATGATGTGTAGTTACATATGGGAAGACCCAATGGCACAGTAGACAACAGGTAGTTCAACACTTTATCTTCTGCAGAGAGTGTTGTTGAGGATTTTAGTGATGGCACTAGCAGTGAGAGGCATGAGGTGGTACCTCAACATGAATATGATCATGAGTCACACCACTTAGCAGGACAGTTGAGAGTTAGTGAGGCTATGATCGTGAAAGCCACTAGACGTATTGATAACATGCATGCATTATTGGAAAATTACTGCTGGAGAGCATCAGTGGCACATGGTAGTTTAGATGAAGGAATTTCCATGGAGGAATTTCATACTCTCAGGGAGAGAGTATCGATGATGAGGACCGACTACCAAGAATTATTGACTAACAGGGACTACCTATTGAGGATTGGTGAGATGTATCATGAGGCTCTGAGAGAGAAGGAGTTGGAGGTAGATAGACTTTCTCAGAAGTTGGAGAGTCCTTGGGGATTCTTGAGAGGCACGCATACAGCCTTTCAAGAATCAAAGTCTAGGTCAAACAAGCCTCTTGAGGATATTTGTCAGAGATCCACTTCATCTGTCTTAGTAGACACTCAGACATATCATTTAGTCATGTTGCTAGGAGATGTTGATGATATAGCAGAGGAGCACCAGTTGATGGAGGACACTTCCATTTGTGTTCCGAGATCTTTTGACCTCCATATAGAGGTTGATGTAGCAGTACGCCCAGGATCTGTGATGTAGCATGAGTCTACGGAAGATGACATGAGTATGCCAGAGCATACAGTGATGAGTGATAGATCACAGAGACATGTCGAGATGTATGGTGGGATTCAGAGGGGTGTATTGACTTGCAGGGAGGAGACACGCTTAGGGGAGCATGAAGATACCACTCCTTTGTAGCAACACATGGATATGAGAGAGAACCTTCACCATATTAGTAGTTGCATGAGAGATGAGAGATGGAGGTTGGTTGACCAACAGTTGGGGGAGTTACTTCTAGTTGTACCTAATGATTGGAGTTTAGTGAGGGATATAGGCGAGTAGTTATCAAGAGTACATATAGACATGCTCTTGGTCGAGTCCTTGGGATCGACCGAAGCAGGTGGTATTTTTCAGCCCTACATTCAACTATAGATGTCTTTGTTACCTTTTTCCGACACTTTTATCATGATGGACAACATCATGAGGAGAGATAGACAGTGGCTGAGGGAATGGAGAGTGACTAGGCCAAGACCACCTAACATGAGTACTCTTACGGCATTCAACATGATAGAGGTGGATCGTCATAGGCAGCCAGCTGAGACGTGGTGCGTGATGGTGATCACCATAGGCCAGATGATAGCAGTGGAGCACATAGGGATTCAGATAGTGATCAGCTTGACACAGGAACATCCAACAGAGATTGGAAGTGATAAACTTCCAAGTTTTCCATGGGATCTGGGTGTTCATTTGGCTAGCAGGATGTCTTATTACAGGGTGACCCAGGTTGCGCTAGAGAGCCACATATGCCACTATGGGTTGGTTTGGAGTGGGCCTGCAGGGATTTTTCTGATGAAGCAAGGCATCTTTTCACTTTTGGTCATCATGATCGGACATGGAGATGGTTGGACTAGTACTTCTTCTACAAACATGTCTTTACTGATACAATTTTTGGACAGCAGGTCCAATGGTCATAGGTATTTCAGCTGGAGGACCCAGGAGAGGAGGATTCAGGATGTATGTAGGGGGAAGACAGTCATGGTCGGAATAGTGTAGGGCCAACATGGTGATCTTCGACAGAGATTAGCATGGGACCCAGGGATTGCAGGAATGAGAATTTCACTGACTGACAGGGGTGAGTGGACCATTACAGGGGAAAGTTATTCTAACTTTCCATTGAGCTTCAGTGTTGAGAGGAGAACATCGCTTGCGGGTGTCTCACGGAAGTCTTGCAACACCTCATTCGGGCATCAACATGGGCAGTTGATGGAGGCCGTATGGATCTTGGTAGAGAATTGGAGGATGGATTCATTCTGAGATGAGGCCATGTGTCATATGCATGAGACTCCCAGAGTTGATGTATTTCAGGGTTATGCTTCCCAGGGGCTAGCAGTTCATGACTTGACATGGGACCCATGGGGCAGAGTGTATGAGTGTTCATCTTTGGATGGATTCTACTGTGTATCCCATAGGTGGACATGGGATACTTGCATTTTATTTGAGGATATTTGGTTATTTCTTGAGGACAAGCAATTTTCTAGCAGGGAGGATTGTAATGTCCCCACTTTGGGACATCATCGCAGTGCAGAGGTTTATGATGACCAGAGTAGCCAGATGGATGTTATAGCGAGTACAGGGGTTATTGAGAGGCATTGTGGGGTCCATATTTCATTACTCATCATATTCCATCATTATGATCCATTCCGCACAGGTTGGCTTTGGTTCCATTGCATTCTGATGATTTCCATGATTTTGACTATTTTGAGCTATAAGTTAATTGAATTCACTGAAGAGGTCATTTTGGGCACATTACTTGGAGGAACCTCTCAGTGTAATATCTCATTGGAATTGGGAGAAAAAAAACTACAGGATGGGATGGTGAGAAGTGACTTTCAGTGGCTAGGGAAGCCACAAGGAGAGATAAGGTGTTTTTCAGAGGTAAAAAGGTTAATTAATTAATTAAAGTGATTTAATTAATTAATTAAATATTAATAAAATGAAAGTCACTTTGGAGGGACAAGGAGAGAAAAAGTATTAATGAAAGGCAAAGGAATCTACTCATTCATTCATGTATGATTATCTTTTGATATCTGGCTTTTAGCTAGTGAGCCCAACATTGGGGGTTTTGAGGGTTTTAACTTAACAAACCCTAGAGGACGATTCAGTAGTGAGAGACTCCACCTAGATTGTCCCAATCTTGGTCTCAGAGATGCAATACTCTTCCACACCATTCTAGTTCCATATCTACTCAGTTGCAGGAGGATTCTACATCAGTTGCAAGGGCATAGAGAGAGAGGGCGCACCAGTTAGGGTTTCCAGTAAGAGGGGCGCACCATACTTTGAGAGAGGATTTGTCCTAGCTGAGGAGAAGTGATTTTGAGGATTCCAGGTATTGGGTTTCCTTTGCATGTGTCATAGAATTATTCTTGGTGGACTCCGTAGGTGTTTTGGTGGTGGATTCATTCTTATTGAGAGTGGGACAATTTCCCATGAGGAGGGCGCACCATTTCTTGGAGGGTGGCTAGATCCAAGGGTCTAGTAGGTCCTTTGATGATTTGAGCACTTGGTTTTTCACTGCAGCGTCCCGATCTATCATTCTAGTCGGTTTGTGGAGCCATTGGAGGTCCTTATGAGGGAGGCCGATTTATCTAGGGCTTTAGGCATCCAGGGGGCGCGCCATTCAGTGGAAGAGGTTTAGATCCATAGGGTTTGAGAGGGATCTTGGAGATTCAGACACCTGGGTTGTTCTTTCCATCACCCGATCTACTATTTTGCATATTTCTTGAGGTGATTGGATACTTTTGGAAGTAGGGTCGAATTGTTGAGGAGCTTCAACTATCCAGCAGGGCGTGGCACCTTCTAGCTTGGGGTTTTAGCATTTGTATGACCCAGATCCACTTGTATTCAGTCTTGATTGTGTATCCAGCCTTTGGAGGCTTATTTTGTATTGTCAGGAGCTTTTTGTAGCAGCTCATACTTGTATCTTGGAGGCATCTATTGAGCATTCCAGATCAACATCTTCATTGTCACAGGTTCCTCTATTTCATGAATAAAATCATATTTGAGATGTTTTGGCTTGTCTATCCTATTGCATATGGTTGAGGTATGTTCCATGGTTATATCTTCTTGTTTATATCTACATACACACATATAGACACATCAGTAAAACCATAAATGTAACTGTAAGCAAAGTGTTTGACAATATACCACAACCAGAAAAGTTTTTAAAGACACCCAAAACCATGATGATCCTAGCATAATGGCTTGGGATCATTACAGTAACCCTATTTGTGATGTAAAGGGTACAGGTCCGCCCCACCATAAAGTGAAATATAATTAATGTAAAATGTAATTAATATGGTAATTATTAATTATATTGTGAGTCATTGAGGTCGGCCCTATTGTGCCAATAGACACTACTGTTGATAGGATCATTCTAATATAAATAAAGGTAAATTCCCCATTGAGGAAACATAACACAAGTGTGAGTTTGGAAATTTCATCTAGTACTTGTTCTTGAGAAAAGTGCACACCTCTCTTGGGCACTAGTCTTCTAGGGTTTGTGAGCACCATTTTGTGTGCTAGGTTTATGGTGTGGGAGGTCTTTCTCTTGAAGAGTATAGCAAAGGATTGGTTGGGTTTTCTTCCCTTGTTGAGAAGGGTTTCCTAGGATACATCTTGTGTACTTGTACATGGTATTTATTCTTGTGATCTTGGTTGATGCAACAAATTGTTAATGGTGAAATTGCAAATGTTTATGGTTCAAGTAAAATTATAAAAATGGAATGAACTTCATGCTTGAGCCTAGATTATTGAAAAATCAACATGAATGCTAATGGAAGCAGTAAAGGATATGATTCATGATCAAGAATTACCTATGCATATATGGGCAGAAGCATCCCAGACCATTGTATATGTGCAGAACAAAAGTTATCACCCTGTACTTGGGAACAAGACACCAGAATAAATGTTTTTAAGAGAACAATGAGAGATCAACCACCTGAGAATATTTGGCTATCCAATGCATGTGCATGTTCCCAAAGATAAGAGATCGAAGTTGGATCCTTCAAGAAAGAAGGGTATATTTGTTGGATATAGTGAGACATCGAAGCAATATAGAGTCTACATCCCTGGCTACATATAGATCAAGATTAGTAGATATCTTACCTTTGATGAGGATGCAACCTTCAATAGATCGAGGAAACATCATACAGATGAGATCCATGATGAGGAGCCTCAAACTCCTAGAGTTGTAGATACATATGTAGGTAATTATGTTTTGCTAGAAGATCATGGTCCAAAGGACCATGACATGGAAGAACCACAAAGATTTGCAGAAACAAGTATGAAGAAAAGAATACCATATTGGACTCGTCAGATTATTCAGGATGTCGAAAAGCATGGTGCTCCATATGGATCTTTCAGAGAAATAAAGAAACCTCGACCAATTACGTGGAATTGTTATGTGATATCATTGACGATGAGCCTACCTATTATGAAGAGGCTACAAAGAAGAAACTATGGAAGGATGCCATGATTGAGGAATACCAGTCCATCATTAATAATGATATTTTGGATGTGGTTCTGAGACTGAAAGAGAAATCAATTGTGAGTTCCAAATGGATCTATAAGACAAAACATTCAGCAAATGGCAGTGTCGATAAGTACAAGGCAAGATTTGTGGCTCGTGGGTTCTCCTAGAAAGAAGGAATATATTATGAGGAGTCATTTTCTCCTGTGGAAAGATACACTTCAATTAGAACTACACTTGCGATAACTGTAGTAATGAAATGGAAGATGCATCAGATGGATGTGAAGATAACTTTTCTGAATGGTGTAGTTGAAGAGGAAGTGTACGTGGAACAACCACAAGGATTCGATAAATATGAGAGGAAATCACATGTGTGCATGTTGAAGAAATACTTGTCTAGATTGAAGCAAGCACATAGGGCATGGTACAGTAGAATTGAAAACTTTCTGATGAGCTTGGGATTTACCAAGGGTAAAGTAGATCCCAACCTTTACTACAAGGTTGAGAATAGTGGACCATTGATATTGTTGTTATATTTGGATGACCTATTTCTAACAGGGAATGAGAATATCATCATTGAGTACAAGAGAAATATTGCATATGAGTTCGAGATGAAAGACTTAGGTATGATGCATTATTTCTTGGGTCTAGAGGTGTGGCAGAAACCGGATGAGATTTTCCGTAGCCAAGGAAAATATGCAATAAAAATACTGAAGAGATTTGAAATGATGGATTGTAATTCCATGTCCACACCGATGGTGATGAACTTGAAGTAATTGAGTGATACTTCTTCAAAGATAGTGGATGTCACCATGTACAGGCATATCATTGTTTCATTGATGTATTTGACGAATGCTAGGCCAGATATATGCTTTGTGGTAAACAATTTGAGTGAGTATATGGATGAACCAATACATATTCACTTGATTTCAAAAAAGAATGTGTTAAGGTACCTAAAGGGTATGATAGAATTTGTACTCCGATATTTTTTAGATCGTAAGATAAGTCTGCAAGGCTACACTGATTCAGATTGGGCTGGTAGTGTCATAGATCAGAAGAGTACATCAGGATGTTGCTTCAGTTTGGGGTCAACTATGATTTCGTGGCTCAACAAGAAGCAGACTAGTGTGGCACTCAATATGGCCGAGGTAGAATATATAGGAGCATGTTCAACTAGTAATGAAGTTGTGTGGCTTCGAAAGTTGCTTGGAGGGTTGTTTGATCTTGAGTTGGAGGTGACTTTTATTTTTTGTGACAACCAAAGTTGTCTAAGAACACGATGTTTCATGACAAGTCCAAAAACATCGAGATCAAGTACCATTATATCCGATATCTAGTGCAAAATGGAACTTATATGAAGCTCCAGTATATTGGAACAGATGATAAGATAATAGATGTGTTGACCAAGCCTATATCAAAGGTAAAGTTTGAGTACTTAAGGGAAAATATTGGTCTGGTCTAGAAGGACTTCCTTCATAAGAGGGAGTGACGAGTGACATATGCGATTCTAGGGGCAAATAGATTATAGAGTGTGGCAGCAGCAGATAGGAACAATAGTTTCCTAGACTCCGTGAGGATTGGGCATTAGCACATTTCTGTGTGTGAACTAGCTCAAACTGAATAGTTTCCTAGACTCCATAAGGATTGGGTAGTAGCACATTTATGTGTGTGAACTGGATCAAATTGAATAGTTTCCTAGACTCCGTAAGGATTGGGTAGTAGCGCAATTCTGTGTGTGAACTGGCTCAAACTGATAAATTCCCAGATTCTGCGTAGATTGGGTAGTAGCATAGTTCTGTGTGAACTAGATAGTTGCCTAGATTTGAGTGAGCTAGATGAAATCTTGTAATGACATAAGGTCTGAAAGGATGTTGAGACCCATAAGGCCCGAGAGGACGATAAGGATGTACCAACTAGAGATATGATACATGTGTTGATAAGGCCCCTGACACATAACTGTGACATGACCATCAGATAGTTTATGTGTGACTATGATAGAGCTAGTGTATGTATCGATTCAACATATAGTTTGTGTGTGACTATGAAATAGCCTGTTTGGCTATGATGGTGATATTCATGACATGATCTGTTTGATCATGAGATAGCTTGTGTGGCTATGGTGATGCTAGTTGTAGACTAGTCTGTAAGACCATGTGAGTCTTTCCCATGCCATGTGAGATGAATGAATGTTATTGAGACCATTACTTGAAGAACATCATAGTTAATACCTCCCTAGATAAGAGGGAGTGTTGATGTTTTGGTAGCTACAGGAGGTATTAATCTCTAGTATAAACTTTGTACTTAGAGTAGAATATTTCGGAAACAAGGGAACCATTAAACAGATGTGGAATACCTTAGAAGAGAAGTCGGCCCAAGAAGTTTAATATTAAAGTAATAGAAGGCTCCAAAAAGTGAGGTCAGCCCCACATGAAAAGACACCTTGGAAGAGTCATATGAATAGAGGCTAGGAGCTCCTCATTTGTACACACACACTCACTCACTCAACAAGTGCGCAAGTTTAAGGAGCGAAAATTGCAATAGAAGGAGGTGCAAGTCTAGAGAGGGTAGTGCAACGGTTGTTGTGGGGTAACCTTAGTCTTTCTGGTATCTCTCTTGTGCACTTCTCTTGGTAAAGGAATGATTCTATTGGTATAGGTATGCTAGCTTGATATTGTGCTTCTTCTGTAATATTATTGATATTTTTGGTTAGGGTTTATCTGTTGGTTCTAGTGGACTTGCCAGAATCTATATAAGAAAAGGTTATTGTGCTCAGGGGTGGCATGTGTAAGTGCCTATGGTTGGGTGACAATGATGTGGCATTGTCTATGTTTAAATGATCATTAAAAAAAAATTAACGGTATTTAACATCCATTTAATGGAACTCCCATTTATGTGAGGCAATAAGGGAAATAATAAGGCAGAGGAATTGATTTTGGCTATGGGGGAAAATGATTCATTATAGTCAATGCCTTCAAATTGAGAGAACCCTTTTGCAACTAACCAAACTTGTGTCTTTCAACACTTCCATATGATTCATACTTATTTATGTAGACCCATTTATATCTGACAAGTTTTATTCCTTTCAGAAGAGGTATAATATCCAAAGTATCGTTTTCTATCAAAGAGTGATACTCTTCATTCATTGTTGTGTCCCAATTTGGATGACCTAAAGCTTATGAAAATGTCTCTAGATCATGAGTCTCTGAAACTTGAGCCAAAAGAGAAGAGTCTCGCTAGAACTATGAACATGTTCGACACTATATGAAGGATCATCGACAAGATCACCAACTACTTCTCGTGTTGAACATAGCCATCTAGGAAGCGGTGGTGCTAGTGCAGGTTCATGTTCATTGGACTCATCTGGAGGAATGTGAAAAGGAAGAGGTGGATTTTCATCCTCACTGTCATCATCTGAAGAAGAAGAAACCATAATAGGAACATAAGATGGCACAAATGTTGAACATAGCTCGTAGGCCGAAGAAGGTACAAATGTCAAATTAGGCTTGCAGTCCAAGAGATTTTCATCAAATTTAACATCTCTTATAATAATAATTTCATTAAAATGAGGTTGAAGAAGTATGTAACCTTTGACATATTTAGAATAACCAACAAAAATACACTTCTCACTTTTAGGCTGTAAATATTTCCTTTTCTCATCAAGAATGTGAGCCCATGCTACACTGCCAAATACATGGAAGTGACTTACACATGACTTAATTTTATTCCATGCTTATGCCAGTGTTATATTTTTTATAGCATTTGTGGGGGTGCAATTTACTATGTAATTTGCACAGTTAATGACTTCTTCCCAATAATTAAGTCTCAATCCCTTATATTGGATCATACAATTAGCCATTTCCTTTAATGTGTGATTTTGTCTCAACAACACCATTTTGTTGTGGTGTGTATGGAACAATGTGTTGCATTTGGATGCCCTGTGTAGTGCAATAGCTTGTAAAATTGTTGTTCACATATTCACCTCCATTGTCTGTTCTTAACCTTGAATTTGATGTCCAAATTGTTTTAATACAAGACCCTTATAGGCCAAAACCTTGTCAAACACTTCGCTCCTATGTTTTAAGAAGTAAACCCAAGTGCATATGGAAAATTCATTATTGAAAGTTAGGAAATACTTGCACCTAGAAAAAGGAGAAGAAAGTGGACCACACAATTCAATGTGAACAAGCTGCAAAGGGGCCAAGGCATGCCAAGATGCACATTTGTCAAAAATGTCCTGATGATTTTTGTTGAGAACACAACTAACACAAACACCATCTTTTCCAGAAACAAGAGGAAGACCAATCACCATTTGTTGATTACATGGTTGTTGTAATGAGTGATAGTTTATATGACCAAACCTCTCATGCCAAAATTCTCTCAAGTCATTGCTATGAGAAATAGAAATTGATGGAAAATATGAGGAACCAAAGTTGTCAAACTTGTACAACCTGGTGAGATCATTAACAATTCCAGTTGCAAGAAGAAGCTTAGGATCTTTTAGATCCTTGATTACGACTTGGTAAGGTGAAAAATATATGGTTTTACCTTCACCTGAATGGGTGATTTGATACATTGATAGAAGGTTGAAATAAATACTTGGAACAAATAATACATCATTGAAATGACCATTATCTACTTGAACTATTCCAGGCCCTACAACACTAAGAGATATATCATCACCAACAAATATTTTCTTGGTGTTGCATTCATTAAGAGAAGAAAATATGGCTTTATCCTTAGCCATATAATAAGATGCTCCAGAATCAATAAGCCACTCATCAGAAGAAGAAGTAGAAGTTGCATTGAAGGAGAAACCAGAAGCAGAAAGTGCATGTCCATGAGAAGAACAATTAGAAGAAGAAAAATCAATACTGATGTTGTGCTTCTTTATCGATGCTTCCAAAGCTTCCATCTTCTTATAACATTTGGAATCCACATGACTATATTTCCCACAAAAGTTACAATGTCTGTTAGTCTTCTTGCTTTTAGATTTTCCTTCTTTGGCACCATTAGGAGTGAAAGATGGAGAGGGTTTGGGACCATTTTTTTGTTTGTTGGTGTGGCAAGGATGTTGCTTCTTGGGATTCTTGGATTTATCTTTATGTTGGGCCACTAAGTCTTTTTTGGAGGCACATGCATTGTTGATCACTCCAAGTTGTACACGTTTATCTTTCTCTCTAATCAAAGCATCACAAAAAGTCTCATGAGTGAGATATTTATAGGTACTCTCTAGAGAATCTCTAGTGGCATAAAAGGTAGATACAAATACAAAATATTCACTACCAATATTAGAAAGAATAATACAGATGCATCAATATTCATTCATATCTATTTTGTAGTATATACATAAAAGTTTAAGTGTTTTGAACTTAGATAAATAATCTTCAATGCAAGAAAAATCATTAGGACTTAGAGTCATTAACTGATTTTTTATCTCGTGGGCTCGGATAATATTTTTTTTACCAAACATAGCTTCAAGCTTAGTCAAATTTGCCCCAAGAGCATCAATTCCTTGAAGGTGGAACTTTAAATAAGGAGAGATGGACATTGTGATTATTCCACATGCTTCGTCACTCTTATTATCCCATTTGATTTTCTTTTCATCATCAATGGGTTCTAGTCATTTTCCCAAGGTAATCTGGAAATGTCCTTTACTTCTTAATACATCTTCCATATGATATTTCCAGGAGAAGTAGTTGGTACTGGTAATCAAAATATCATTGAGATATTCCATATTAAAATGTGCATAAAAGTATGAAACTGATGGTCTTGATGGAAAGATCTCGAAAAAATAGGTTTGAAAAAAAAATGACATTGAAAATGGACTTCGGATGTGAAAGTTATGCCCTTTAAAAAAAAGAAATCAGTACACGTGGTGATACCCCTCCTTCTAATAACCTCACTTTTGCAAATAAGTTTCTTATGAAGTGACCCACTTTTATAGAATAAACGAGGATCACTTTTACAATTAAGTTACTTTATAAATGGAAGTTGGCTGCAAAATAAATAACTTAAAATAAAATATTAAAGCTACTTATAGTGATTCACTTCGATAATTTAAGTGAAATACACTTTACAATGGATGTATGAACTTTTTCAAAAAAAGTAACAAAAAAGAGACTTGAACTTAAAACCTCTTAGTTAATAAAGAAATTTTTAACCAAGTGAGGTAGTGAAAAACACATTATATTGTTAAGAAGGAGGATTGTTGTTGTTGTTGAAGATGTCCTTGGAGAGTGTGTTCATAAAAAATTATTTTTACACAAGAAAAAAAATTTCACTTATCTACGACAAAAAGGGTCAGATCTCGGTTAGCTTGCCCGGAAATTGCAAGTTTTCCCTTTGTTTCTGATTTACCAAGATCACACATAACGCACGACAAAGAGCATACATAGACATGAAAGCCCTTTTCGCTATGTTTCTGACTTGTCGAGATTGCATAAAGTGCGGGGAAAAGAACATATGCAGATAAAAAAGAGTAGCAACCCGAAAAATAAAAAATAGAAAACTGAAATATTATCTCTGTAAAAATTTAAAAGGGCGTATTAAGGATTTATACCTCTGGATTTGAATGAAATGGTTGTATCTCGGGAAAATGAAAACCTTTTTGAGTGAGAAAAAAAACATTCCTAATTTAAATGAGTACTCTCTGGATTCAATGAAACAATCCTCTCAAACTAGAAATGTATGGAAATGGTAGATACTATAGATGCGACAACATGGCTTCACGATATCGATCTACAACATGAACGGGTATTCAAATGCATTTTGATACCATGTTCGAAAACATAGGTATTCCAATATAGGACGAACACCTTCAACAACCACTCACAAAACCAGATCAAATATCAACACATCGATGTTTTTACATGGTAAAACCCCTATGGGGAAACATCCATGACTCCAACCAACGTGACCACTTGGAGCAATTTATTAATGAAAAAGAAAAATATTATAGAGATATTTACAAGAGAATTTCTCACAATCGATCATCAAAAAATGACTCTACATTCTATTTAAATATAGATCATGGACTAATCGGATGTTAAACCACAAATCAATGTAGTTGTTAAGATCGAGGAGAATATGAGCCGTCAGATAACTTTACGTCGGGAACATATCATGACCGTCAGATTAACTAACTACAAATGCATACTAATGCATACTAAAGAAATACACTTTTACCTAACGACACATTAGACCAAGTTGATTTTAACTAATTCCTAAGTGTCTAAATATCCTAACAATTGGAAAAAAAGTTAATTACACCGAGAGGCACATTCAACAACCCAACATGGCTAGATGTGTCATAAAATTGTAAAAAAATTAAGGATAACAAAAAAACAACTTACACAAACACACACACACACCATCTTGTATCCATCTTAACCTTGATCTACAAGGGTCAAAAGGGATCGAATCTCTGGAGGTGAAAACCTTTCCTCATGTTTTTGTGCCATCAAAAGAGTTTCACATTAAGGGATTTGATCTCTTTCTATGCTTAATAGATCTAGGGTTAATATGGATCTACATTAGTGGAAAACAATCCCACATTTCTCTTGACATGGCCTCTCCACTATCGACCTTGCCTAATATCTATCATTGGATTGTACAATAAATAAAGTTCATGTACCGAAGTAAAGGTGTGGGATGGGATCCTCCCATCCTCGCGACCAACGAAGGGGCACTAGGTGGAGTCTGTCAGTCAAGGTAAGACCCTTGTCCCATCCACAGTCAAATTTGCTCCAGTTGGGCAAGTGGGGCCTGTAAAATATTAATATTTTATTAATGTTTAAGGTGGGTGTGAGGGTAAAAGAGGAGAGAGGTAAGGGAAGGAAGATGATGAAGGTTGGCAGGGCAAGTCCAAATGGGCCAAGAGGGTGACATGTCATGTCCTCAGGGTTCCATGAGGACCCATAATGTTGCATCAACAACCACATCAACAAATATGCGATAGAGGCTACAAAATTTTTTGGGTTTTTTCCATAGTAGGAAGGGCTATAGAAAAGCCAAAGAGCGCCACTGGCCAATTATGCTATAGTTTTCTAGAAAATGCAATTTACTTGTTTTTGAAGATTAGGGTCAAACTTAGTGGAAGGAGCACAATTAATGGTGAAACTTGCATAGAGTGTAAAAAAAGTGGACATGAAAATATTGTGCGAAGGGAGGTGAAAAATAGGGAAAAGTCCATTATTCTGGGCCACTTTTGGAGGATTTTTGGAAATTTTAGAGGAAGAAAAGGGTCCCTAGATGGAAAATATAGAAAAAATTATTTACTTGAAATTTTGTATACTCATAAAGCCAAACAAATTTGTCTTAGTGAAGCTTTTCCAGAAGTGTAGAGTTTGGGAGATAATGAGTTTGGCTAAAAATTAAGTCTGGAAAAAGGGGTGAAAAAGGACAAAGTTGTCATTTCTATATTGCTGCAATTTTTTACTAGAGCATTAGATTGACAATATGAGAGTTGTTATGAATTATTTATCATCATTATTATCTATGTCTCATGCAAAATTTTCTCTGGTTCATAACATATTTACTTTTACAAGTGACAGAAGTTGGTGTCTAGGATTAATTGCACCATGATAATGAAAGATGTACAAAAAGGGGTAAATTAACAATATTCAAATGACTATAAGTCTCTTCTCAAAACTCAAAATTGAGCAAGAAATTAGTTGTTGGAAATATCTTGGAGAGGATAATCCGTCCATGAACCCAAAAAATTGATCTGGGTATTATAAGTTACATGCAACTTAGACAAGATGACCGGTAGCATTAAATAGCAAAAAAACTTATGTATTCGTTTACATAATTGTGTATGTATATATTTTTGTCTAACATAAATTTATTTGCATGCATATTTTCTTGAAAAATTTAGAGGTACATGAAGGAAATTTGGTTCCTATATGAGAACTGTTATCGCACAATTTGTAGATTGGGAAATCCCAACCCAATCCACAAAAGTGTGACAACTATGTGAGTGCCTACCCACTATCTGTTGATGTTTTGGTAGCTTTAGGAGGTATTGACCTCCACGTGTAACCTATGAATTAGAATAGAATATTATGGATGCAAGTGAACCATTAAAAAAATGTGTGAAAACGTAGAAGACAAGTCGGCCTAGAAGAATAAATAATATTAGAATATTATCTTCCAGAAAGACAAGTCAGCTCCACAGGAAAAAGATAATATAAATAGAGGACATTTTAGCTCATTTGTACACCCAATTAGTGCGCAAGTCTTGTGGAGAGTTGTAGTTGCGGCTGCAACTACAACTGCAAGGAGGAATAAGGGTGCATGGTCATCTCTTGGTCTTGGTATCTCTCTTAGTGATTTTCTTGATGATATTCTCGATGATATTCTTGCTAATTATGGCACAAGTTTGAGAGAGAGAATAGTGCAGTTGCAGCTGCTGCAATTGTGTATTACACTTGTTCTGTGGATATGAAGATTCTCTCTCTTGTGTGCTACCCTTGGATAAGGAGCACTCTACTTGTCTTGATTTGTTGTTGCAATTAGCAACTCGGGTTTATTTGTTGGTTCTGAAGTAGGCTTGCTAGAATTATTCTAAATAAAGGTTAGTGTGCTTGGGGGTGGCATATGTGAATTCCCACGGTTGGGTGACAATGATGTGACATTGTCTATGGTTAAACGAGTATACCAAAATTTCAACACTGTTACCTTAGATAGACACTCCCCTCGCTTTAATGATGATGAAATCGCCACAAAGGGGGAATCCTGGTGACCCTAGGGGGATTGAGATGGAAAATGTAAGAATGATAGATGAACACCCCTATATGTCAATATTGGAGAAGGATTAAGGTTTGAGAATGAGTCTTGTAGATGGAGAATAGTTTCCAAGTATAGAGTACCTGCAAAAGAGTGTTAGCCTTGCCCAGAACAAGACAAATGATATATATATACAAGCCTTAAACCAAGGGGAACCAAGCAAGAAAAATTTCTGTCCCAAATTGAAGAAGTATGGAAATATACATATCAACAACAAATGATGACAATATTTTCAAATTTAACCATCCAAAATCTAATACAAGATATCATAAATAAAGCTAGCAATAACTAGTCAAAATTTCAATGATTAGAGCAAGACTTTGGTGGCCTTAAGGGATATTCATTAGGTTTTACAAAAAAAAAATTATGACAGTCAAGTGGATTTATAAAACAATTTCTATAACAACAAATTCTAGCCACCAAAATCAACAAACAATCCACCCAAATGATAGCCAATACCAAGTAGTTTAAAAATGATAGGTTGTAAGAAAATTTCAGTGGTAGAATAATGAGAAATTAATGAAGAACAAATGATTTTTCAACAACCCTAATGGCTGTAGATTTAATTTGTAACAAAAAAGAGAATTAATAGGCTAAAAAATATGCCCGTAGGGCACACTAAATCTTATAGCATATAGAATCAATTCCAACTTAGACAAATTTCAATATCTCAACATTTCACACATACCAATGCAATGATTTTGTATCTCCAATGCAAATTAGACTACTTACAAATCAATTGGGTTATGGAGCCTCTTGTGTAAGAGATATTTGTGTTACTTCTCGAGGGGTGTAAGCTTTTTTACTCCCTAGAGAAAACAAAACTAGAAAGGTAAATCTAGGAGGGTGTAATCCTTTTTACTCCTCCTAGCAACCTTTGCCAAGTAGCTTATTAAAAAATAACAAGGTAGACTTGATGGAGGGTGCATTCCTTTATAATCCTCCAAGGGCCTAGATGAATTAATGCATGAAACAAGAAGAAACCAAACAATGAATGCATAAATTCCTTACCAATTCCAAGAAAAACATGAAGAAACCCTTGTTTATCAAATATACTCCACCAAAAATACTAAGAAAAAGAATCCAAGAGATAACACCTTACTTCTTCACCAATAGAAAAGCACTAGCATCACAAAGAGAGATTCAAGAGAGAGATAGAGAAAATTCCCAAGTAGGGTGAAAATTTCAGCCATAGAAGTATGCAATTCTCAAGTGTGTTATGATCTAAAAATGAAATGAGGTGAGATTTATTTATATAAACTCACCTAAAACCAATTTATCCACCTTTAAAATGTCAAAACCAAATTAGAAGAGGCTTAACTTCTCTTTTTTCCTTTTACAACTTAGAAATATAAAATACATATAATAATTTCCTTTAGAAGGGTGACGTCATGCCCTAGAAGGATGACGTTAGGCCTCAAGTGAGACGTTTTTCCTCAAGGTGGAAGTTGTTGGGCCTCCCAGGGCCATGTTCCATCTTGTCAAGTGATATAATGCATTCCATACCCAACCACATCACCATCAACCATGAGAACCTAATAAAAAATCCTAATTCCATGTGACATCTAGGGCATAAGGTGTGACGTTTTAGGCCTTCCAAGGCCATCATTGGGGTGCAAGGAGATGGAACATGGTCATCTCGTGGTGTCCAAGTTCCTCTAAAGGAAAAATTCCTCTTCCCATTTATTTAGGGAGAGGGGGTGCATCATCCAACCCATGGGCTCTATGCCCCAATCAAGATCCAAGTGACCTTGTGCCTTCACGATCAAGCTTTCACCTATCAAGGACCTGCAAATACAAACAAGTATGCCCTCCAAAGGTCCACAACTCACAAGTATAAGTACAATTAAGCCATATATAATAAAATAACCACCCAAACATGTGCATCAAATCCCCCCTTTTCAAAATAAACAAATGCTCAAAGACCTTATACAACTTGCCAAATTTAGATATGGGAGGGGTGTCACATTGCCCTATTAGGTGAACACATTCCTCAAGTAGGGGATGTTTCCAAGGTGAATCTTTTCTAGGTTATGTAGTGAAAGTGAGGTGGATGGGGTTGCATGAGATACAAGGGCTCGTATTGTTGAGGGATAGCCACATCCTTTTCATCTTTTTGTTTTTAAAGCATATTTTTCCAAGCCCTTTATTAGCCATTCATTTTGCATGTGTTTCCAAGTTGAAGATAGTAAGGGGCACTAAAATGGAATGCATAGCCCACATATGATATACCTTGGTTTTGCATGCTTTTCCAAGTTGAAGACAATAAGGGGCACTGATCTGAAAATGATAAAGGCTTGTATTCTTGAAAATATTTGCAAGTTTTAATTCAAGTGTGCTTATGCAAAAGGATCAATTTGCAAACAAATTTTTTTATAGAAATTACACATTCAAGATGCATATAATAAGTAGAAAATAACAGTGAACAAAAAACACATAACACAACAAATGATAAAGGAGTTCACCCCTCTCTTGGGATACATCTCCTGGTCCAGCTTCCAATGGATCTTTTATATTATTTTCTCAAAGTGATAAAATATGTTCTTTATAATGCTCAAATTTCCAAATAGATGGCTCCAATGGCTTCAGAACGACCAAAAACCCCTAGTTGGGATTTTTCGGCACCTGATTTGGCAAAAAATTGAAGAATATAGGCTTCCTGGAAGTTCCCCTTCAAACTTGCTGTCTCTGGATCGCCAAATTGCACCTCTGTGTGTCCAACCTAGCACCCACGCTCATTTCTGTGCTAAAACCTAGCACCGGGCACACAACCGCAAAAATGCGCAAGCTATAGGACGGTCAGGGCACCTAGCCCCTAACCACCAACCCGTTGGGCATATGGCCATGTGACCGCACGCGCACACAAAAGGGGCCAAAGTTTAAGATTATGGTAACACACCAAGTGTCCAGGTGCACGAGCTCCAAATTCATTTGAAAAACGTGCGCAAGTGGTGGTTATATGGTAAACAACATGTGACCGGGGGCCGGGGCTTAGCCCCGTCTCAGACCGCGCCCAACCGTTACACATTTCAAACTCAAATAATTTTAAAACCGTATAATAGTTAAGAACCAATGGTGGGCGTGCCGGTTGGGCGACCCTTCCCAAAGCTCTTCCCCTGCTCGGAGGTCACGGGGTTGAGTCCTGTCGTCTACACAAGTTTTATCCAATGCCCATGTGACACATGGCGGCCCTTGCTTGGGCCACGTGTCACCAATACATTCGCCACCAAGATGCCACGTGTCAAGAAATAATTCATCCACACAACTGCCAACTTTCCACCAACTCAACCCTGCCACATCATCATACAGCCCTACCACATCAGCGTATGACCCTGCCACATCATCGTACGGCCCTGTCACGTCAGCATCCGTACGGACTGTACAATCAACAAATTTTTTTTTGCATGTTTGACGATTTGAACAGAATGCAATATCTCACTCATCTGACATTCGTTTGAACCCGAATGAGTTGCGTTGGGTTCGTGACAACGAGACCTACGCACCCATTCGATTTGAAGTGATTCTGAGCACTTTGAATTTTGAGCAAAATTTGATCCCCTGGATCACACCTCCCCATTGGAAAGATTTTGGACTTCCAAAAGTCTAATTTCAGTCTATCTGAAGATGAGGGTATATTTCCCTCACCTTTCCAACCTCAATCCACTTGGCTTTGCTTGGATTTGTGCCTTTAAGACCAATTCGAAGATATTCCACATTTCCTCGTTTTGAAGTTCTCATTCTCTTGTCAAGGATTGTGTCTTCATGCTGTTCTGTATGATATTCTGGGGAGAAATCATCTATAGAAGGAATTTGAACATGTTCTCCTTGATCATCAATCAAAGGAGGCTCATACAATTTCAAATTCTCAACATTAACAACTGAATACATTTGCATATAAGGAGGCAAATCCAAACGGAAGGCATTGTTACCAATCTTGTTAAGAATCTTGAAAGGACCATATCTAATTGGTTTCAATTTTTTACCTTCTCCTTTAAGCCTCTCCTTACTAATGTAAAGCCAAACTTCATCTCCAACTTGGAAACTGTGATCAACACGATGCTTGTCATGTCTTGTCTTGTACTTGGCTTGACTCTTTTCCAACTTCTCTTGTACCATTTGATGTATTGACTGAATTTGTTCAATGAACTTTTCTGCCCTATCAATGTCATATTGACAATCAATAGCAATATCCTTCCCAAAGATAAAATCTAAAGGAGATTTGGGAAAATAGATAAAACATGCTTCAAATGGTGATGTTTGAGTTGAAGAGTGCTTAGCTCGATTGTAAGCATGTTGGATGTAGTGTAAATGCTCATCCCAAAGTTCAGGATGTTTTCTGCAATAACCACGAAGAAGATGCACCATTGTTCTATTAACCACTTCTGTTTGACCTTCAGTTTGCGGATGAAAAGCTGTTCTCTTTTTTCAGTTTGGTGTCCATGAGTGCCCATAAACTCGACCAAAAGCTCCCAATAAATCGAGAATCTCGATAAGAAATAATGGATTTAGGCAATCCAAAATGTACCCAAACATGCTGAAAGAACATTTGTGTCATTTGCTCAGCTGTAACCTGCTTCTTACAAGGCATCAAAATACACATTTTGCTAAATCGATCAACCACAACATAAAGATAAT
>ML818945.1:149802-171863 GCA_009831015.1 Picea engelmannii | reverse complement strand
CGTTTGTTCTGGTGCTTAAATTTCTGCTCAATTTTAACAGCATATCGATAAGCAGCACCGAGTGATGAGATGTCCAGAAAATCCATTTCAATCTGGATGTATCTGTGTAGAGCCCCACAGTATTTTAGAACCAAATTTCGCTCGGATTCTTTGATACCCAGCTTGGTGTGAAAGGTATGGAAGGTATTGGTGAACTCCACAACTACTTGGCCCCTCTCTTGTCGCAGTGTGGTCCATCTCATGTACTGGTCTTCATAGTTGCCAACAAGGTAATATTGTTCCTTTACCACATCCACAAAAAAATCCCAAGTGGGATCGGCCCCATATACTCCAAACTCCTCTGTGGAACTTTGCTCCCAGTAAGTTTCCCACCAATGTTTGACATGGGGGAGAGCTTTAAGGAGTGTGAAGGTGATCTTTTCTCTGTCAGAAAAATTGTGAATAGAGAAATAACCTTCTAGCAGATTTAACCATTTGTCTAGGGCATCCGCATCTATCTGACCTTCAAATATAGGAATATCAAAATTGACTTGTACCTTAAAAGGCGAGGTGCCTGCAAAGTGGCCACTTAATGAAGATGCGCTTGATTCTATCGGGAGGCGTTGAAGGATGTGGAAAAAGTTCTCCATCATTTTGTCCCTCTGTCGCGTGAGAGCTTTCTCAAGCAACAGACTTATAGGATCATCTGCTCCATCGTTTTTCTTTTCTTCCGCCATGGAGGGTTTCTTGGGTGTGCGAGAGTGATTTTCTTCAAGAGAGACAAACTCTAGACCCAACTTTCTATACTCAGACCTCGTCGGGGACATGCACTGAAAAACGATCAACAACAGCCTGCTCTAATACCACTGATCCGAATTATTTTCGGCACGAAATGAGAGCAGAGATATAACACAGAAATATTCAGAGATATTGCAAGAGAGACAACAATATAACAGAGATATAGCGGAAATATAACAAGAGTCATAGATATACATTAATACATGATTTTTATTAATGAAATAAATGTACAAAGACTGTAAAAATACAGAGTGAAAGACTTGTTAGAATGGTGGCAGCTTATCTCTGAGAAGAGATGTGACGGCTACTCGCATCCGCAAGAAGATGATTACAATGAGGCTCTGAAGGCATTTTTACAATAAGAAAGAATGCCAAAAACCCTACACATCAAAAAACCTAACCCTAGGAGATGAAGCACCAAAAGTCATGTGGGCCCAATTTGGGTAAGTTGGTGCACCAACTTCCCAGGGTCGTAACTTTTGCATATGATCTTCGTTTTAGGTGTATGATAGCTCGTTGGAAAGATCTATCCGAGGAATACAACTTTTGGGTGATAACAATTGTTTTATCAACCATTTTTCTCCTTGTTTTCTCAAAAAAACATCGTTTAGGGCCTCAAAATAGCCTCGGAAGTTAAAAACTGCTAAAAATAGTAAATTGCCAAAATTGTTAGAAAACTATTTTGAGTCAGTTGGAAAAGATGGGTGCCCACCGATATCCACCTGGATCATGAGGGTTTCTCAAGCAACATCTTGAAAGGATCTCTTTCTCTGTCATATCCATTTTCTTCCGCCATGGGAGGTTGTTTGGGCTAGCGAGAATCGTTGTCCTCAAGCGAAACTAGCTTCAAACCCAACTCGCTGTACCCTGACCTCGTTGAGGACCTACTCTGAGAAACGATAAGGAGTAAACCACTTTGATACCACTAATCCATATTATTTTGAGAACGACAAGGAACACAGAAATACAATGAAACCCAACATCTATTAATGAATGAGAGAGAAAAACATTGTAGAACACAAACTGGTCGAATGCGGTAGCTTATCTCTAAAAAGAAAGAGATGTTGGTTATGCTTCATTCGCAACAAGCTTTACATCACACTCCATTTCATGCTTAAAGGGCCTCCTTCACCTTAATTATATATGAGAGAATGAGAGGAGAAAAATCCCCATGATGCATGTGAGATAAATTGGTATAATTTTATGAAATGTTGTAGGCATGTAAAATAGTGGGAATTCCTGGGCAGTCACCCATCCTAGTACTACTATAGCTTGAGCACACTTGACTGCGGAGTTCTAATGGAATTTGTTTCATTGTTGCTATGTTGTAGGCATGTACATAAGACCACTAAGAAATCATTACACGATGTTTGTAAGTAACAAATGAAGATCGCATTACATTTTATTCCCCATCCAAAGGGTGAATATCATAGTTTATCAAAACCATAGGATTGAAATGTTGATTCAGTGAAAAAGGTGGATGGCCACCGAGATCCACCTGGATCATTCATCCCCCCTTAGGAAGCAATGGTCCCCATTGCGTCAAGTTTCCTTGATAGATGGGGAAACTTTTGTTGAATATTAACCTTGGTGAGTTGCTTGCCTTGTTGAAGTAGATGTCATGCTTGTACTTTTCCCATGGAAAGATGTCATGAACCTGTTGGAGGTGTTGGATCTGTTCAACAGATATTTTTATAGGATCTGCCTTGGTCTGAGTGTGCGAGGACTCTATTAGTGAAGATGTAACAAGAAGAGTTATATCAATGGGGGATAATGGTTGGAACCCCAAGCACACCTAAAAAGGGTCATGGCCAATAGAGCTATGTTGAACATATGGAAGACTCTCATTCTCTTCGTGCTCCTCTACAATATTGTTGACCTACTTCTGCTAGATAGAAACGTCTTGGGCCGAGGTTGTAGTGGTCGCAGTAACCTTCTATCCACCGTCTGATTGGATCATGAAGATGGAAAACTTTGTGATCTGAGAGATTAGTTTGCGGCATTGTTTTTCCAAGATTAATGAAGTGGTAGTGGTCAAAGTTACCTCTAGTACCATGTAGAGATGACCTCCTAGAGTAAAAAATACACTGTGGGGTCGAGACTCATAGATAGCATGGTGTTTCCAAATATATGGTTGTCCTAAAAGAACATCACAAACTTCAAGTGGGGCAACATCACACACTACCTCATCCTTGAAGGGCTTGATGACATAGGAGAGGTGACATTGTTGGCTGACACAAATGTATCGTCCCCAGCTCAACTATATGATGGTGTATGGTTGGGGGTGTGGCATCGTTGCCAGCTTCAATCTCTTGAAAACCTCGGTTGACATCAAATTCTTCTGAATCTCGTTGTCAACAATGAAATGTAGTGGGTTCCCCTTTACCCACATCTGTGAGTGGAAGAGGCACTCCCCCTCCTCAATCTCCTTTGATTCTTTTCGTTGTATTGTTGTGGTCGTGATGGTAGAAGTGGCTTCTGTATCAATGATTTGTTTCCATTTATTGTGTTGTGCTCTGAATCAAAGTCTAAGTCAAGTTGTTATTCTTTTTATTTGAGCTCGTCCACCAATGATCGTTTGGAGCGACATTCATCGGTGTTGTGCCAGGGGATTTTTTGGAACTCACACCACTTTCCAGTGTCTTTCTTAAACTTTTTGTTACCCTTCTTTGCCTGCGTCTTGGACTGGATCTCTTGAGGTTGGCCTTGTTAATATCTCCTTCATTATGTGAGTTAAGGTTTCCTTTTCCATGCTTCTTTTGTGGTGTATTTTCAAACCCAAACTCTCGCTTAGTCCGCTACTTGAATTTCTGCTTGATTTTCACTGCATATCGATAATCAACTCCCGGTGAGGATATGTCCAAGAAATCCATCTATGTTTGGATGTGCCTTTTCATACCATTGTGGTACTTCAACACCAAGTGCTTCTCGGAGTCTTTGATACCCAGTTTTGAGCACGAGGGATGAAATATGTTAGTGTACTCTGGCACCATCTGGTCTATTTTCTAATGTAGAGTCGTCCATTTCATGTAGTGGTCATCATTGTTTTCGACAGGGTAGAACTCCTCCTTTATGGAATATACAAAGGTTTCCCAAGTGGGTTCTCTTCTGAATGGTGTTGATTCACTTGCAATGTACCTTTCCTAGTAACCTTCCCACCAAGCTATGACATGGGGAAGGGCTTTAAGGAGCGCAAAGGTGATATTTTCACTATCAAAAAAAAATTGGACAAAGTAATAACATTCTAGCAAATTCAACCATTTTTCTAGAGCATCTACATCTATCTAGCCTTGAAATAAGTGGATATCAAAATTGACTTGTACCTTGAATAGTGTCGTACCTCTGAAATGATCGATTTTCAAAGATGCCTCGACCACCGCCATCAGTAGTCTCCGAAGGATCTGAGCGAAGTTATCCATCATCTCGTTCCTCTGTCACATGAGGGTTTCCTCGAGCAATGTATTGAAAGGATCTCTTGCTTTGCCATATCCCTTTTCTTCCACCATGGGAGGTTTCTTAGGCTAGCAAGTGTCGTTATCCTCAAGAGAAACTAGCTTGAGACCCATCTCTCTATACCTTGACCTTGTTGGGGAACTACTGTGAGAAACGACAAGAAGCGGACTGCTTTGATACCACCAATCCAGATTATTTTGAGGACGACAAGAAACACAGAAATATAGTGAAACCCAACTTCTATTAATGAATAAGAGAGAAAAACATTGTAGAACACAAAATGGCAGAAGGGGGTAGCTTATCTTTGAAAAGAAAGAGATGTTGGCTACGCCTCATTTGCAAGAAGCTTTACATCACACTCCATTGCATGCTTAAAGGGACTCCTTCATCTCAATTATATATGAGAGAGTGAGAGGATAAATTGGTATAAGTTTATAAAATGTTGTACACATGTAAAACACTAGGACTTCCTGGGCAGTCACCCATCCCAGTTCTACTTTAGCATGAGCACGCTTTACTGCAGAGTTCTAATTGAATATGTTGCATTAATGTTATGTTGTAGGCATGTACATAAGACCACTAGGAAATCATTACATGATGTTTGTAAGTAACAAATGAAGATGGAATTACATTCCATTCCCCGTCAAAAGGGTGAATATCATGGTTTATCAAAACCATAGGCTTGAAATGATGATTCAATGAAAAAGGTGGATGGCCACCGAGATTTACCTGGATCAACGGAATGGGTGAAAAGGGAAGGATTCGATGGCCAAATGGTTAGACAGATTCCTCATTTCGGAGCCAACTTTGAGCACATGCCTATTTTGATGGAGATGGTCAAAAAAGGCCCCGGACAGCCCTCCCCTATGAAATTCAATAATGTATGGCGTCGAGAAATAGAGTATCATATGCTTGTTATGTCAACTTGGTCTCCTTTGGTTGAGGCGGAGGGTCGATCTTTCATGGATCAACTCACAAAAAATATCGCCAAGATTAAAAAAGTAACCACCTCTTGGGCTAAATCCTTCAATCAAAAAATATTCCATGAGGTTCCATGAAGTGGAGGAAAATATTGGTGCATTGTTGATCGATCGATGGGATGGAACTCTTTCTAGCACCGAAGAATATGACCTAGGTAAGTTGTTAAAACAAAAGCAAGATTTATTAGCTTATGAGGAAACCAAATGGTGGCTTAAGAGCATGGCTACAAAATTATCAAAACGAGATAATAATACAAAATATTTTCATAATTATGCAAATCCTCGCAAGGTAGTCAACTACATTTGGGAAATAAAGGATCTCAATGGATGGGTAAGGTCCTCATTCGAGGACATAGTTGAATCCGATAAAGAATTATTCTCAAATCTTTTCAAAGAGCCTCTGGGGTGTCCTATAGCAAAGAGGTTAAATGTTATCAAGATTTTACTAAGATCAAATAATGAAGAAATGAACGATGCGTTACAGGCAGAAATCACCGAAAGGTAAATTCTTTCAACCTTGTCTTCCTTTAAAAAGGGAAAAATCTTGGGCTCAGATGGGTTGATTGTCAAGTTTTACATCGATTTCTATGATTTTCTCAAAATAACATTCTAAAGGTGGTTAGGGAATCTCAAATTTTATGAAAAAACTGAGGGTCTTTCAACGTCACTTTCCTTGTGTTAATCCATAAAAAGAAAGAGATTATCGCTTTTGAATATTTTAGACCTATTTCTTGTTGCAGCTTGATTTACAAGCTTATTGCAAAAACATAGAATCTTGTTTAAAGCTAATTTTAAGTGAAATCATCTTTGAGGAACGGTATGGGTTTGTTTCTAAACATCAAATTCACGATGTAGTTGCAATTACTCAAGAGGCCCTGCACTCCATCAAGTCCAAAAACCTCTCATCCTTGGTCAATTGGACATTTGTCATGCTTATTTTGATTCGGCTGGGGATGAATTTAAACTCTGTTAATTGGATCATGTGATGTATGGAAACTCGCTCATTTTTTGTGCTCATAAATGGCTCGCCTTTAGTATTCTTTTGTTCCTCTAGGGGGCTTCGTCAAGGTTTCCCATTGTCACCCTTTATGTTTCTCTTGGTTGGTGAGGGGTTGAGATTGCTAATTAAAAACGCAAGAAGGAATGGCCTTTTCAAAGGCCTGAAAATTTCAAATTCAGAGATAATCTCACATTTACTCTTTGTTGATGATGTTATTCTTTTTGGTGCATGGAACACACAAGAATTTGAAGCCATAAAATCAATCCTAGACTCTTTCTGCATTGCTATTGGAATGCAAATAAATTTCAAAAAGTCAAATATGCTACTAAATGCAGTTCAGGAGGAAGCAATAGAAAAAATGGATGAGTTCCTACCCTTTGCCTGGAAAAGTGTTAATGTCGGTCTTAAATATCTAGGGTTCGAGCTCAAACCAAATTCCTATTTATATGAGGATTGGTTGTGGTTAATCAAGAAAATACAAGCGAGTTGAGTTGTGGGTTAACTGCTAGTTTCCAAGGGGAGGCCAAATTATCTTTTGGTTTTGCAAAGATTTAGCTGCAAAAAAATTGTGGAGACCAATTCAAAACAAGAGTTTATGGGGTAGGGTGATGGCTTCTAACTATCTTCCTGGTATGTCTTTTATGGATTGGATCAAAGTTCCAAATAAATCGGTTTCAAATAGCTTGATCTGTTGGAAATCCCTGGTTGAATCATTTCCTTTGATTAGGGACTGGGCAGTATGGAAAATTGGTAATGGGAAAAGTGTGAGGATCCATGAAGACCCCTGGGTTGGTGTGGAGGAATGCTTCAAAATTTCTAAAGATTAGTTGGAATTCTCCACGATTGAGGCATATACTCATTATGGGATGCAAGGCTTCGCAAGGTGGATCATATTGGAAGAAGCTCCTGGAGATTGGAAATGATGTTGAAACTTGAGGGGGACAAAGTAGCATAATGGAAAGAGTATACCATCATTCTATTCACAAATTTCATTTATTTACAAGAATAGGATGAGGATCCCCTTTCATGGTCAAAAAATGAGAACTCAAGCCAATAAATAGTGAAGCTAGGTTATTGGGTCCTAGCATAAGGAAATTTCATAGGTGAAAGAAAAAGGTGGTGGAATTTTATTTGGTCAATCCAAGCCCCTCAAAAAGTAAATATTATGAGTTGGCTGACTCTGGAAAACATACTTCTCACATGGGACAGTGGGGTAAAAAGAGGTTGGACAGGTTCATGTTGATGTGCCCTCTATATGAGAGATAAGGAGTCTACTCAACATATTTTCGTCTCCTGTCCTTTTACTCAACAGGAGCAGGCATCATTTTCAAAAGATTCTTTGAATGTTCGATTACAGGAGCTGGATGGTGAGCTCGTAAATTGGCTTAGAAGGTGGAAGGAAGACGAGAACTCAAAAGGTATAATCTCTCTTTCTATTTTTTCTATTATACTTCACCTGGTGGGCTCAGAATGTCATATTTTTTCAAGACTCTCACCCTCCTAAGGTGATGGAAGCGTTAATTAGTAAACTAGTTAAGGAGTTCAAGTTTGAGGTTAAACCCTATAAGAAAAAGGTAATATTTATGCCATCAATGAACAAGAGCCTTCCTTGGGGATATTTCGATGGGGCTTGTCAAGGGAACCCTCCCTCCTACGGGGCAGGGGCAGTTCTCTATATTTTTGCGTCTCATTTATTCAAAATCAAATGTGTATGGATTTGGTTCAAACATGAAGGCAGAGATTCCATCTCCGTTGGCCATTTTATTTATGGACACTCTTGGTTATATTGATGACGGGGATAAGTTTTTTTTTACATGAATAGCATGGAGTGAAATTTTTAAGTTTGTACTGTGGAAAAATGAGTGAAAAGACAGAAATTATAGTCCTTCAAGGGACAATAATATGTATATTTATTTTTAAATGAAATATAATGTTTTTCTTTCTCGGAAAAAAATTGTTTGTTTTTCCAATAACCTTGTAAAGTGCATGTCATTTGAAGCTTTGAGGAAAAATCTTTTTCTAAGAGGGGAGGCAAGTTGTGTACCTAACCACATCTATCTTGGATATTAGGCTTTATGTACTAGTTATACTTATATTCTCATGTTTTTGTAATAGTGTTATATTTGTAAAAGGGACACTTTAGTATAAGGGCCAAATGAGTTATTTAGTGATAGGGTTGCTTCCTCTATGGATATAAATAGGGGTCTCCCCACTCTTTTATGTATCTATATCATTTTAACAATACAAATCAACTAGTTTCTAGTCTTTCTGGGAGGAGTATTTCCTATTACTCAGATTTGAAGGTGCAATCCACTCGTGGGTGTGGGTGTTATTTCTCCATCTATATAGAAAATTGTACGAAGTTTTGATTTTGGAACTAAATATAACCTAGGTCCAAGATTTCAAGGAGGGTATCAATATACCAAGTTAGTATTGGAAGTCAACCTAACATGAATGCATTTGAAGGGGTTGACTTTGGTTTTAAAGTTGTTCTTGCATTTTCCATTTACATTGCAATAGTGGTTGCATTTGCTTATCAAGCTTTCATAAAATATAACTTTGTACAAAGAAGGTTCGAGTTTGGAACTAAATATAACTTGGGTCTGGGATTTCAAGGAAGGTATCGATATACTATATTAGTACTGAGAAATCAACCTAACATGAATGCATTTCAAGGGGTTGACTTTGGTCTTTCTTCTTCAATGGAAAAAGAAAGTAATTCTAGTTGAACAATTCTAGCTATAGTTTTAGCTCTTTGGCTATATTTTGTAATGACCTCTCACTAAAAAAAAATCTATTAAGAAAAGTGTTAAGCCTTGTTTACAGGGAAGGAAAACAATATGGATATGTGTTTTTCCTTATAAGCAATTTTGTCTTTTATTTTCAAAATGTTTTGGGAGGTAGGCTCTTCAAAGAAGAGTTTGTAAGCCTTGTTCTAGATGGAAAAATTGAAGTTTTATGATGGCCTTACTAAGCCCTAGGGATAGTTTTTGTTTGTCTTTGAAATGTTGAAAGATGCATTTGTAGAACATACATTTTGTATTCATGATAAAAGGTTGCAACTTTTTTCTAAAGAAAAGAGAAGTCTATAATTACCTAAAAAATAATTTTAAAAAATAAACAAAAAAAATAGAAATAAGTAAACCCTTGAAATAGGAAAAATAGGATGTTGTTACTACATCAACACTTTAAACATTTCAAATAATCAACCCTATAGGAAAGTGGTGATACCAATATCACTATTATTAAAAAAAAATGAAAACATTTATTAGAAAACCTATGAAAAACATTATTACATCAACACTAAAAAGGTTATAAAACAATAGCATGGAAAAAAGTGGTAATATTGGTAGGCACAAATTTTTAATTTGGGGACAAATTTCAAGAATTTTTGACACCCTAAAAAATGAGAGGGTTAATTATGTTCAATGCTCAATCATTGCAAATTAACATAAAATTCTAGATCACAATTAGAACACTTAATTTTCCCTATGTTTAAGTTCTTATTGAAGTACATGATTGGTTTTCCTTTTGTAATTCAACACGGTTCCAATAATTGTCGCACTTCCATCGCAATCAACCTAAAACACATTCTTAAAATATGGTAATGCCAATGTAGGTGCCCCAATGATATACACGTTTAGCTACTCAAAATTGCTTTGTATTGTTGTGTTGTACAAATATCTTCATGCTTTCATACATTCCATCATGCATATTCTATTGAACCCTCTAGTGAACTTCCTACAAAAGTGAGAAATTCCATGAAAACTCCTTCCTTGATGGCATTATGTGGTATGGACCCTCCATAAATCGCTCACACCTTTGGATGCATATATAACCCTTCCTTTGACAACAAAACTAACATATACTAATTCCTCCTTGAACTCACAGTTCTTCAACATAATGCATAATGTGTCCTTCCTTAAGGCTTCAAGCATAGATTCAAATGTTGCATATTTTATTCTCTACTCTAATTGAAGATCAAAAATGTCATCCAAATATACAACTACAAACTTATCAATAGTGTCCTAGTAGTACCTCTCATCAAAATCATGAAAGTAGTGGGTGCATTGGCCAATCCAAACAGCATAACCAACCACTCATACAATCCATATTTGGTCTTCAATACAATATTCCACTCATCCTCCCCTTTGATTTGAATCTAGTGATATATTCTTTGATTTGAATCTAGTGATATATTCTCTTATGTGTATATTTGAAAAGTACCTAATGCCACCCAAATTATTCATCATCCACCCTCAATAATGCTTGGGAATTTGTATCTAGTTGTGATTTTATTTAGAACTTAGGTATGTGTACTCATCCTCCATAATCTGTCCTTTTTCAGTGTGATCAACACTAGGATTGCACATAGGTTCATGCTTTCTCTAATTATACATTTTCAACCTATTCATGTGTATTATCTCACTACACACCAAGCTCTATAAGTATATTAACAAAAATGAGATTGAATAAATCTCTATCACAAAACGAGACTGAATAAATCTCTATCACACCAAGCTATATAAGTATATTAACAAAGGTCTATAGGACATGGTCTATTGGTATATTAACACACCATGTCCTAATTGATCAACATCAGTTTCAGCGCTCTCAAAAACCCCTATTGCCCCTGAATTATGCAATCTCAACAATAATATCTCAAATTCCAACATTTCTTCTAAATTTTTTATTGGATTTTGAACAAAAATTATCAATAAAAACAATCAGAAAAGGTCCAAATTGTAGCATGTTTAAACTACTCTCATGAAAACTCAATACATTACTGTAATCATGCTTAATACGTTAATATTAACCCCCATTGGAATTAGAGTCTACTCAATCACCTTAAAAGAAGGATCTTATATATAGACCTACAAGTATGAGTGCAGAGAATAAGTATTCAAGTGTATATGTTTCCTCCTTGAAAATCACAGGTTCAAATTCAAAGCAGAGTAGGGTATGTATACCTACTATATGTATACCTCAGGTTCAAATCACTATGCAGATGAAATCCCTTGTCCCACAAACAAGGGAATCCCATTAACCAATTTGATGTTTGACTTGATCATTACCTTAAAATAGATTATTATTATTATAATATCATCTTCATAAAATAGATTATTATTCTTATAATATCATCTTATAAAATTTTATCATTACCTTAAAATAGATTATTATTATTATAATATCATCTTCATAAAATAGTTATCATCTTATAAAATTATTATAATATAATCAAAAGAGAATTATCATGATTATATTCATATAAAACAGTTTAATAATTAGATACAAAATTTCACAAACAACAAGGTCAAGGAACCATAGGATGTAGGAACATCCTCTGCCTGCCTCTCAAGTATAGGGAGTACTGATGGATAGATACATCACTGCCATCCAAGACTCGAGGGAGATTCGATAGACATATTCCTTGTGAAGATGGAAATGAAAATGGAAGGGATCATGGTTTTAATGGAGATATAACATACTCGCGTCACTGGAAAATTAGATTTACTATTTGGTAAGATGGGCCTAAGTCCATCGGAATTAGGTGGATCAAATAGTGTGATAATCATAATGGTCTGTACTACACAGCTCACTGCAAACTCACGAAAAGAAATCAAAAAATGGCACCATAACATTCATCAAACATCCAACTAAAATTAACCACTGCACCAGCATTTTAAGCCACAAACGGCTTTAAAGTTGTTATTTGTTATGTACATGAGCAACATGTAATCAATTCCACAACAGCTACTGCAAGAAAAATATTGTTTGACATGAGCAAAACTTTTAAAAATATTGTTTGACATCAGCAAAATCCAATCATATTGATTCCAAGAAAGCTCATATGCATGAAAACTAAAGTTCCACATCTGAACTGTAACGAAGATATCAACCTGCCAGAAACATACATCGCAGCCTCGTTGAATTGGACCACATAACAATTCTTGAGACGATAATCAGAAAATTTATCCTCTAGCAGCAACGATGTCTAATAACTAGTTCCTGTTCTCTATGCCAAGGTCACACCCCGCTTAGAGGGAACTGCATGCCAATTTTGTAGGGAAAGATAAGAAGCAAAATTTCCCAATTAATAGCAAATCATGCTTTCATAATTGGCACAAGTACGCTTTTGCTCTATAACTAAAACAAATTAATTAAACAGACACCAAACAAGCAGCACTGCTATTTAAATTTAATCTACGAATGGGAAGTACAAGTTACAACCATTTGAACATAGACATTAATTACAAGGAAGCATAAAATCACAGGCAAAGACATAACTTCAGATTAAATGATATAAAATAAATGGTTTCTCAAATAAGTTTATTTATCAGTTATTTCCTGCATTTATAATAACCATGAGGAGCATATGCCTATCATGTGAAGATAACATGTGGCATTGCAATACTAGCAATGCGGTTACCACCAGAATACAGATGACCATGTACCAAATCTTCTTTGTGGTTATAAAAGAACCATAAAGTGAGATCACCAAGAAGAAAAGTAACTATTCCTGATTTTTTCCCTGGCAAACTTTGCTTAGTAATACCACGATTGATAATATTTGACCTAGCAACATTGGACCTAGCGGAAGCATATGGATATCAAAGGTACATCCACATCGTTTCCATCATCATCTTCACAAGCGACAACAATGTCAAAATGGCGACGATTAGGAGGAATCTCTAGCTTTGCTATATCTCTAGCGAGGTCTACAACTTTTCTATCCAATCTTTCTTTATGCTTGGGAAATATACTATTGTAAATCAAGCTTTGCCCGCAAGATATACTGTAAGCACTCAAGCCTTTATCTTGGAACCAGTCTAACAATTCTCGCAAAGTCAGATTCCCAGCAATGACCCATCGATCCCAGACAGACCAGCTTAGAATTCCATGTTTGATTATCTTTGGGGGAACAGGTTCTGCCATAGAGAAAAGAGGGAGTGCTAGGTTTGCAAAAGTGTTGCGATACTTTTCAACTTTGTGGTCTAGTATAACCTTGTAAAGTTCCAAACACACTAGACCAGTGGCCATTGCAGTTGTGGTCGCAATTGCAGGAATTATTCTCCCGGCTATGAATTTAGCTTTCAGCTTGTCCACTTCCGGTATGCTATAGTTCCTTGCACGCATATTAGCAAATCCAGCGATAAGATCCATGTGATAATTTGTATCATCATCCTGCATTACAACAAAGCACCACAATGTTTAAGCACAAAGCCACGTGTAGTAATTTTATTCACATACATAATGGCTATATAGTGTAGTCCCAGATAGAAATATAACAATAATAATCATTTTTTATGAACCAACAAATTGAGATTAAAAAATAACCAATTGAAGCTAAATTAGTTAATACCTTTTCAAACTGAATAGGACTCATACGAAAGCCTGACGACAGATTCTTAACCCCAATTTCTAGTGTCCTAATTAGATTATCAATCACTGCACTATCATCAATTGTCGAAGGATGCATGTTTGTAGCCTTCTCATCTGTCACGATCTTCACCCCCTGCTTTGGCTTAAAAACTGAAATCTGCACTTTATCAACTGCTTCTGCTAACTCCTTTGAATTTGAAGCCCATTCAGGAATGGGAATTCCATATGTATTAGCTCGTAAAATTGATGCTGCAGCAATTAAAGACATGTGACTAGGATCATTGGAACTAAATTCTAGGGGCTTTGGAAAACGCTTTGGAGCAGACCAGAATGGTGCACCTCCACTTGTAGTTGCATTCTCGGGGAATGTGTAAGTAAGTTGCTTCACACGATTTGAAAAATAGTCCTCAAACCTGAATCATTTCCAAAATCCAAACTCATAAGATTATCAAATCCCAATCAAGTTCAATCTTGTAAGAGTTTACTTTGAAAATAACAAAATACAACTCTGAAAATTAATTAAAGACAAGATGCAAGCTGGAACAAATATAAACTATTTAAAGGATTTACTTTCTTCTCGCCCAAGATATACAATCTTCAAATGTTTCACATCTCTCTGAAACCAAACACTCGACAACACGCTCCAGAAGTTCTCGAGCTTGAGCATCTCCTGCTGACTTCATTGCTGCTTTGTATTCTTCTGGCTTTATGAGAAAAGCATTTGCTTCAGCTGGAGTTTTCTCTAACAGACCCTCAAATTCTGACCTTGCCCATGTTAGACAATGGTCAATATTGTGTGGAAACGAGTGAACTGTGCACATGGGTGCTTGCTTTTCTGGGGGATCTCGTGACGCTCCATAGTTCTCAGTCAAGTGAGGAATAACCATTTGAGTGTTGCACTTGGTTCCCAGAGTTCCAGACTCTAGCAATGGCTTCTGGAAGTAAACACACCTAGAATCTACATAGAGCCTAGCATTGACGTTGTCCAGAGCATTTAAGACAACATCAAGACTGTCCCAGAAAGAATCATCAAAAACATTTTCTGTGTCTGGGCTCACACGATTTTGCAATGCTTCAACCTTAAGATGTGGATTGATTGCAGTTGCTGCTGATGCAGCCACTGTTGACTTTGCCTGCCCAATATTCCAATCCCGGAAGAGGAATTGTCTACTAAGATTACTCTTCTCAATAACATCATCATCTGTTATAGTTAATTTTCCCTGGCTTCCAGAAGAGGCTCCCATGAGGGCTAAATTTTTTAAAAGTTCACATCCCAGAGCACCAGCACCAACAACGAACAACTTTGCATCTTCCAACTTTTTCTGCAATTTTTTTCCAAATACAGATATTTGGGCATCGTACCGACAGTTCAAAGGTGCAACATCCTCTGGCTGAAGGGGTTCTAGTGGAAGAGATTCCAATGAATCAAAATAGAAGAACTGCACAACAATCATAGAATATTAGAACACTATATAACTTCCCATCATTAATTCCTACCGAAGCTCCATCAAATTCTGAATTCATCGAAAATTATTAAAAGGTGAGAATAAGAACCTGGAAAAGTGGATGAAACTTCCCAGAAGAGGCTTTCACAACCTCTTGCCCAATAATTCCACCAAACATAGCTGCCATCGGATTCAACACTGCACGGGAACCACTTGCAAAATGCTTCAATACATTTTCATCAATGGCATCCAACTTCTGATCACCTGACAGGCTGTCATTCAAAGCCTTTGTCAAGTCAATCAATCTACTGGCATCCTCCTCGGAAGCAGCACAAGGGAAACGCCCAAATTCATGAACAAATTCATCAAGAGCTTGAAAAGCCAAGTGTAGAAGTGGAGGGCGGTCAAATTTGGAAAAATCACTCAAAAGAAATTCACCAGGATTTTGTATTGCTTCCCTCAGCGACTTAAAGTTTAACACCTTTGGTTGCTTTACCTGAGTGACAATGCCACCTCTATCGTAGGCACCAAAGTTAGTAGTCTCCTCCTCTAGCAGGAAAGAATATGGCCTTGCATTCTTTACCTTTCTTGGTTTCCCATCATTCAACTGAGTCATACCTTGTACTTCAGAAAAAACAACTAAATCCCCATCCTGGAATTCAAGCCTCTCATCATCCACACATGACACAAGAGCAGGATTATCATTGCTAATAGAAGCAATGATACCCGTGTGTGGTTCCTCACCATTCACATCAAATACAGTAAACTCTGGTCCAAAATCACAAAACACACTGCCAAACAGTCCACGAATATCTGCTTTGATAAAAGCAATTGGAGGTTTATGATTACGGCAGAAGTCATTGTACTGAATTGCTTTTTCAAGAGTTATGTCTGTGAAGACAACTACCTGCAAAATCATCAAGGAACTATTAGTTGTTTCCTGTCAAAAACTCAACTATATGGAAAATAAGGTGTTATACCAGCAATACAACATTCGACTTGGGTAAATTTAACTAAACAAATCTCTTGAATGCAGTTTAGGCTTCAGAACTTAAAACACAAGGAGGGAGGGAGAGAGAGGCAACTTTGTGCTTCTTACGAAGTTAAGCAAACAGAATATTCATAAATGATGATGTACAAAAAACGCCAGGACAGAGGTACCTGGAAACAGGAAAGGTGTTCTTCAGTTATCTCTGAAGTCAGAGCAGATACTGCAACAGCAACATTTAACTCCTGTAGCTTATTACAACAAGCAACTGCTCGATTTTTGCCAATATCAGCTTCGGTGAAATAGAAATTGCCAGATAAATCCCACATTTCAACATTTGACTGGTCATGCAAAGTGACTGATTTTACTCCCGCCAGTATAACATTCTTTGCTGAAATACAAAGTACTTGTGCAAGTTAACAAATATAAGCAAATTCTTGCAATAGTATAATTTTCATTTCATATATTTTCAAATAAACAAAATGTTGATAAAAATGACTTCATATTTGATTTCACCACCACGACTAACCAAAACAAAGAATCACTGAACTAGAGCTGACAGTTCTGAGTTTGACTGTTTGCTAGTTTCAATGTTTACTAGTTTAATTTCTTATAGGCTGTAGTTTAACTTCTGTGGATTTAAATATATGAGCCTAGCACAGACCCAATTATTGCAGCCAGTATATAGAAATTTTGTAACAGAAGTTGCCTTTCACCATAACTGATTTCAATATTACAAAACTAATGTGGTTAGATTGCATGTATTTCTAAGTCTATCCAACTAGTGCTGTCCTAGGTAGTTATGCTGTCATTGCATGGATTTATACCAGATTGCTATAAGATTCAGATGCACACCCAAGTGTCTCCATCTGAAGCCACAGCACTTTCATTTTTATGGGGCCTAGTCCTAGCCATTGAAAGATAAGGAAAATACTTGTTAGTTTTGGATTCAAGAAACTTGGCCAGGACCCAAAAAACCTGACCCTGCACATCTCTGAATAGTCCCCTTGGTCCTGCTGGACCTGGGTTGCCCTTTGTTACCCCATCAAACTTAAATTTAACCTATACTTATTTTGGCAGTACTAGCAGGTACAGCAGAGATTTTGGGGTTCTCATACATTCTCCAGGAGAGTGTTCAGCCCCATATGGAACCAGTCGTTACCCCTCAGAATGCATGAGCATTTTGGTACATGCTTTCCAACTTATGGCTATTCAGGGGTAGTTCTGGTGCCCTTTTCTCAGTTATTTCAGCACTGTTACAGCAGACTGAAAACTAAGGAAGAGATCTGAGCTCTGATTCAGCAGATCTGGAAGCTTTTGACTTCAGTTTACAGCTTGCAAATATTTTGACAAAGGGGATTTTCAAGGTGCCATGCATGCTTTAGAGTTTGGACAGCATTATATATGCCCTAGAAGTTGCGAAACATGAGTCTGTCACAGTCATCACAAAGGCTAAACCATATGAGGGCAATATTAATTATGCACAAGGTGGTGTTAGTGCAGTTTTGGCTCCCTTCAGATTCTGTTGAGAACCACATTCAGGTTATTGTTACTGGTGCATACTTATGTGACGAAGAGACTATAAACATGGTATGCATAGAAGGCCCATATAGAATTAGAGAGGTGATGGCCATTAGTGCATCTTCTCATCATGGTGAAGATGGTAACTTACATCTTGCCAGAGAGGGTGGGCATTCTCATCACTGATTGTTCATGTTTAACAAGGCCACTCCACTTCGATATGATGCACATGGATCAAGGTCAAATGCACATTTTTTAGGACATCCCATCTTTAAGGGGTTTATTATAATTTATAACAGCCATTATCCATGGTTTTGCACATCTATCTAGGAGATACATCCTTTGAGGAAGGTGTTGGCTGTTTTCGAGAAGCACCCTAGCTTTGAGGAGCCTTTGAGGCATCATTTCATCATTGCAAGATAAGGCTGTCTTGAGAAGCACACCACCTAGGAAACCTCAACATCCATGGTATGAGGAAAGCTTGGTCAACAGATGAAAGATGTGGTACTTGGTTGGGTAGTTCATTCTTTAGAAGGTTGTCTTACTTCATCCTTTTTACTTATGATCTCATATTCTAGTTTTCCTTTGCTATTTATGGTTGCACATTATTTCTTGAATGCAAATTCATGGTGGTGACGGTGCATCTTGTCTAAAGGGCTCTCACGTACTCTCATGTAACTTGAAAATCTACTTTGACTAATAATAGCACATTAGTGCATGGCTTGACTATGTCTTCTCCACAGAAATTCAAATCCTCTTTGTTCATAGACTCTTGACTCCATTACCCTTATCGATTGGCACTGATCTTATCGATTGGCACTGATCTTAAGCCCCCCTCCTATCTCTTTTAAAGGTTCATCTTAAACTTTGCTTAGGGATACTACCCTTGTGCCGGAGGAGAGCCACACTAGAGAGAGGAAGGACTGCTGTGGTGACAGTGGGCAGCCTTCCTTAATTTCCCTAGGGTTGCACTCATTGTTTCAGGACTTTATCACTTGAGTGCAACTCTGGGCAGTAACACCCATTACTAAGCCGGATAAGGCTACCATCTGTGAATCTTGGAATTGTTTCTACAACATGAATACATCTCTAATAGAATACATCTTGCATATGGTTTCAGGATGATGCAGTTTGCAGGATGAAATAAGGTGAATCCACAGACTTGAACAGTGATCTCTACTCAAAATACTATTATCTTATATTCTGAGAAAACAACTACATAGTGTAGCTTCGGAAAAGAAATAATCATATCAAGACATGAACAAGATGGAGTTACATACCAACTTCAACGCCTAGACCTTGAAGGCTAGAGATAAGAACATTTGCACCAAATAGGCGCCGCATAGCCTCCCTCCCATAAACTGCCAGTTGTCTGCTATGCAAATCTTCGTCTATGTCTACATCAGGTGAGTTACCATCACCAGCCATGTTCACGTCCTGATTTATCACCTCACTAGTGCTCTCAGGACGCAGCCTCTTCACTGAATTACCTATGGCTTCACTCCCAGCAGCTCTCTTTTCGGGTAGCATATAGTGCAGCTAACTGTTCAAAATAACACTCACATTATTAGCATAATCTTGTAAAACATTCATTGAAGCCATACAAAAACAAACTAGAATGCACACCGCAAATAAGTAACAGTAAACATATGGAAGCAAGGCAGCAGCCCAACAAAATGTTTGTAAAGAGAATGTAGACTAAATTTTTCTACACAATTTTCATCTACTCATGGATAACACGATTGGATTTTGATGTTGAGTTAGCATTGAATTTCATCAACTCGTAGGATGAGAGTTGATGACAGCATTTGGATGCAATTTTTCTACCAAAGCCTGCTCACCAGGATTTAAACTTAGGGCATGGTTACAACAAGTGCTCCCACTTGCCACTTAGCCATAGACCAGCAGCCGGGACAGCAGGGTGATTAAAGAGGCTACAACCACAATACTTCAGCACAAAGTTCAATTTGCAACAGGACTGGCAGCATCACATCACCCCAACAAAGAGACTGTGAAGAGAAAGAAGACGGAAGCCATTTTTAAGCACAAATGTCACCCTTGCGCAGGATGACAGCAACACAGAACCTAGGCTGAGTAATCTCTTTAGTCTTTATCTTTTTCGGGGATAAAACACTCCATTAAAAACAATGGCTCTAGGACTAAAAATGGTCGCCTAAGCCAAACGTTATACAGACTGAATATATTCTAGGACTTCTTGTTGAATTTTCTAACTTCTTAAAATTTTCACTAGGTAGATTGGCAGCAAACACAAAGCATCATAGTCTGACCTCCCAATGGACCGGCAAACGCAGACCATCATAATCCGACCTCCAGATGGACAAGAACACATACGATGTGTCGACCCAACTATAAAGCAACCAAAAAAGCTAGACTTGAACAACCTATCCTGAAGTATTTTACAAAAAATTTAGTATCACATAAAAACACACTGATTTAAATCAAAGCCAAGCAGACGAACCACATACTATTCTTGCAAAGTAAGGCAAATAATCCTTTACTCAGCACATTCCCATCTATTTCTTCCAAGCAAAGCCTACTTCATGCCCTCTAATGCGAGACAGACGTCCTAGGAGAGCAAAGAAGCCAGAACATAAAGGATTCCATACCCACATCTAAAAAGGGAAATACAAACCCCACCCACCCCCGCCCTCCGAGTAAAAATCACAAAAACGTCAAACCCTAAAAGCTCTTCCACGCTCTTAAACAATACAAAAACACAAAAAAAAACACAAACCCCAAAGAATTATTTATCCTGGATCGTGTTTGCAGAACCTGTGCGGACTCAACCGGAATCGAACAGCAGACCACGGGCAAGCAAACATCATCGAGAAGACTTGCTCTTCGGGACAAGGAAAAGAAAAAGGCAAAAATAATGACATTCGAAAGCAGAAACGAACTCAAACCTGGTCAAAAGAAGGCCAAATTGCACCAATAAGGCATCGATTTGAAGCACCTGATCTGCGGATCTTGAAATTTAGACGAATTCAGGCTCAGAATCAGTCGAATCAAAGCGCCTTTGCGTGTATATGCCAAGCCTGCCAAGCCGGGCGTTCGATCATCCGTCTTCAAACCCTTGTGCGGCCTTTACCTTAAAATATATCACGAGAGGTACGCTCTTCGGCCGTTTAATACAACAAAAATAAACTCCGTATCTATTCGCTGTTTTCATGTATGTGTGTATTTATATGTTTTAAATAACCACTCCTACTACTTTGCCCCGTGGGTAAAGTTTGGTTTTTACTGTGCCAGTTTACCTGCCCCACTCCCGGAATCCGCGCCTGATTGCTTTGATTGGTCGGCGAGGGGCTTTTTCAGTTTGCTGACGGTCATATTCAGGTCTTCTTATTGACGGCAATTTATGACCATTCTTTTCTTTTATTTAAAAATTAATTAGCAGGGCTTTCCTTGAAAGGATGTCCGGAGTGTGTCATTCTTTGGTTGAGTTGCGTGCCACCTAAAAAGGGTTATTTTATTTTTTGAAAATAATAAATAAAAACGGTGTCAAACATAAGTTTGTTATTGAGTGAACGCGTGGTTTTCTTGGATTTAAGTTTTTGTAATGGTAATGAATAAGGTTTGGGTTTAATTATTTTTTTTGTCCAAGGTAGCATGGTAAGTGGTTTTTTAACATTAAAATTGTAAAATAAAGTATTAAATAAAAGGATAAGTGGGGTCATTGGTTTATGGTTGATCAAGGTGATGGATTCCAATCTAAAAAATAAATAAAATGTTGAAATGGGTTTTTGGTCTTATTTAGGGGTTGATGGCGCGTTCAAATCCCCATATAGATGTTTTAGTTTATGTTTCAGTTTTTAAAGCTATTTTGTTGATGTGAGTGAGTAGTTTTAAGTAATTGAGTCTGAATCTAGTGTAAAGTCACTATATTCATTATAATGCTATGTTGGTTGAGAAAAAAAAAATTGTAAGAAAGAGACTTGTGAGAATATTAAGGGTTGTTATCTCATATTCATGGAAGGCATCTTTAGTAAACTCATCGACATAGACTAATGTGTCTAACTTAAAAGATTTTACTTGGGCACTTACTAGCACGAAACTAGCCAAATGTTGAATAATATTGGCAACAACCAATTGAGCTAACTCCTTAAATTGAAGGATATGGGGTAGACTTTGATTCACTTATTTGTACATGTCTCGTGATATCATTGCACCAAGAGGTGCTTTGAACAACACAGTACTGTAAGATTTGGCTGAAAAGCCACCTAAGAATGTAAATGAATGAAGAAAAGCAAATCTAGCAATCAGAAATGAGTAGGAATAAATTGTATTCTACTAAAGAGGATGCAAAGCATACAATGAAAATGAGATGCCCGTAGGAGAGTGATGGGTGAGTAATATAGGATTTACCACCCAAGAGACTAAAACACAACTAATACCAGATAAAGTGAAAAAGTCCCTACGTAAACTTAACCTAATGTAAAGAGAGCTAAAGCGGAGAACTAACTAAGAAAGAACTAGATAGCTAAAGAACCCTA
>ML818945.1:129662-141349 GCA_009831015.1 Picea engelmannii | reverse complement strand
GTATGAGGATGTAGTTGCATCCTTGTTATCTGAAGAGATGAGGCGAAAAAGCATGGATGGTCACAACACAGATGCTTTATTTGTAAGAGGGTGTACCCAAGACAGGAACCCTGGTAAGCCTTCGGGGTGGAGATCTAAATCTACAGGTAGATCTAAGTCTCCAGGAAAATCTTTGAGGAAATGTTGGAAGTGTGGTAAACCAGGGCATTATAAGAAAGATTGCAAGTCTAAGAAGGTTGAAAAACCAAAGGGATATGATAGTACCTCTTCCACAGAGGCGAAAACCTCCACTGAAGAAGGAGGTGATGTTTACTTGGCATCTACAAGTACACATGCAGATCGTGATGTATGGTTGATCGACTCAGGTGCGTCATACCATATGACTCCTCATAGGGAGTGGTTCTCTGAATATGAAAAATATGATGGTGGTGATGTATTCCTAGGAGATGACTCGACAACAAAAATCTTGGGACGTGGAATCAAGGAATGGTCTGTAATCTAAAGAAGTCACTATATGGTCTGAAGCAATCACCTAGGATGTGGTACCAAAAGTTTGACAAATACATCATTGGATTGGGATTTGTAAGAAGCAAGGTTGATCACTGTGTATATTCCAAGCAGGTTGGTAATCACTTCATTTATGTNAGTGTTGTATGTTGATGACATGTTGTTGGTAGGAAATAACATGGATGTTATCAAGGAGGTGAAATCACAGTTATCCTCCAAATTTGACATGAAGGATCTCGCTGTTGCTAACTTCATTTTGGGAATGGAGATTAAAAGAGATTGTGCAAATATGAAACTCTGGTTGAATCAGAGAAAATATGCTGAGATGATATTACAGAGGTTTAATATGCATGGAAGTAAACCGGTCAAGGTTCCTATTCCTATAGGTGTAAAGTTATCTGTAGATCAGTGTCCCAAGACACAGAAAGAAGAAGAGGACATGTCCCATGTTTCGTATGCCAGTGCAGTTGGCAGTTTGATGTATGCAATGGTCTGTACTAGACTGGACATTGCACATGCAGTGGGAGTTTTGAGCAGGTATATGTCAAAACCAGGGAAGGAGCATTGGGCAGCAGTAAAGAGGATCTTTAGGTGTCTTCGTGGCACTACCAGTTATGGATTGTGCTACCAAGGAAGACCAGGATTGGATAGAGTGGTGGACATACATGGCTTTGTTGATGCAGACTGGGCTGGAGATCTGGATCACAGAAGATCTACAAGTGGGTATGTGTTTAACCTATTTGGAGGAGTAATCAGTTGGATGAGCAAAAGACAGGTTGTAGTGGCACTCTCAACTACAAAAGTTGAATACATGGCAACCACTCATGCAAGCAAGGAAGCAATATGGTTACAAAGACTGTGTTCAGTTATTGGGTTGGTGCAACAAGCAGTGATATTAGATTGTGACAGTCAGATTGCAATCTTCCTGGCAAAGAACCCAGCTTATCATTCGAAGACAAAGCATATTGATGTTCAGTATCACTTTGTGAGAGACATGGTTGAGGAAAATAAGGTGTTGCTGGAAAAGGTTGACACTTTGAAGAATGTTGCATATTCATTGACAAAGTCTGTAAGCATAGAAAATCTTTCCTGGTGTAGAGTAACAATTGGCATTGCTGCCCTGGATTGTTGACTATATAATATTGGGACCCCTGGATGCAAAGAAAACAACAAGTGGGAGAATGTTGGGTATGTGTTATATTCTTAGCATGTGTGTGTGTGGGCGCGTCAGATTCGACAACTGCGTCTGACGATCCCTCATAGTAGTGCTCTGTGTGTGTCGTGTGCACCGGGTGCTTTCCTAGGGGGGTCCCGGGGGGGGGCAGGTATACCCCCCCTGGTTACGCTCAGCGTTCAGGGCAACGCCCCAAAATTATTTTTTTGGGCGGTTTTTGCTATTTTTAGTGGTTTACTAAAAATAATCTCGGTTTTAGGGATTATGGTTTTGGTATCTACGGAATACCTAAAAACATTGTATATATTGTATAGTGAATGGTGAAATTCGATATATTGAATATAAGAAAGGTTTTCCCGGTTGAGGGTTTCCGGTATAAAATCTTTGTGTACTCTGTGTATGAGCCATTGATTAAATTTTGTTTTGCTTAAGAATCTATATGCATTGCTTTACTTCACAGGTTTAAAACTTACAGTAAATGTGCAAGAATTCATTATACTTAAAATTGAATTTAGGAGCTAACCTTAGTGTTTCTAATATGTTGTTGCATTCAGGGAAGGAAGACTCTTTGAATGAGGAAATGTCAAAATGAACTTGACTGAAGTTGCTCAAGGAAATGGAGCAGGCAAGCCCAAAAGGTGCAGAATTCAGAAGCAAAGATGGAGAAAAAGGAAAAACACCTTTCTCACTCAAGAACTCTAGTTGTTTAGCAGAGTTATATGCTTTTAAAGAAGAAAGAACAACTTGTGAAGGCTAATGAATCAATATAGATGTTTGAATGACTATGATGGTCAATGTCATGATTGAAAATGGAAGAAAAGTCATGGAAATAGCTCAACCATGTTGAGATTTCCAGATTGAGCGGAGGAAATTCAGAGGGAAAATCCCTTGATTCCTCTCTTGTTGTTTATTGTATTTCTCTAGATTGAGAAAATTCTTGTGTGTGAAGGTTTCATGCATAAGAATGTTGAAGGTTGTGTAAAAGTGCAACCAATTGAAATAATTTTATGTTTACGTTCATGAACACAATGAGGATAATGTGGTAGAGTGTAGTTAGATATGCTACGACATATTTGATAATGCTTGATGATTTTAAAGGCATTGTGGCACTGATATTATGATTGGCATGACACCTGATATAATCATGATTATGATTGTTGTGTGTAGGAAATATTGGAGCTATCGAGGAGACAACTGCCAATGGTGGATAACCTTGTGCAAAGGGCATAGACAAGAGTTTGTTGATTGAAGAATCGATGAAAGGGCCCTATGAGTGTTGGGTATGTGTTATATTCTTTACACGACTAGTTGTAGTGATTGCTACGTTGCGTTGGGTGCGTAGGGGTTCGGGGGCAGTGCCCCCGATAATTTTTTTCCTCGAGAAACGTGTTGCCTTTTTTGCCTCGTTTTTTGTGTCACCTCAATTTTCATGTCCATTGTTGGGCGGTTTTTTGGCACATGGTTTTTTGTCGATGGTTTTCTATTTCCGATTAAGGAATTAGGGTTGTTGACTAATCAGGGTTGTTGACTAATCCAGGTCATTGGGTTAGGGTTTTGGATGTCACTGGCTCCTATATGTATATTGTATTGTAAACAATGTATGAAGTGAATGAATATAGAATATGTTGGTTTTCCCGGTTTGGGTTTCCAGGGGAAAAATATCTATGTAATGTGTGTATTTTCCATTGTATATTTTATGTTCTTTTACTGAAAATCTATTTGCAGTAAATAATTGTACAAGGTTAAAATCTACATTTGGTATCATAACAATTATTGGCTTTAGGGGGATGCCTTTATGGTCAAGGGTTTGGCTCGGGACTGTGATAAGCCTTGTTACAGTGGGAGATCCGCGGTATTGATTCTTCAGGTGAAGAGAAATGGCGAGCAGTTCGAAAATGGAGATCGATAAGTTTAATGGGCAAAGTTTTGAGATGTGGAAGCTCAAGATGGAAGATCTGTTGGTGGACAGAGATTAGTGGATCATGGTGGATCCAGTTACTGCACCTACAAGAACTTTAGCAAATGACTAGAAAAATTTGGATCGAAAGGCAAAGAGCACAATCTGACTGTGTCTCTCATATTCAATATTACTGAATGTGTCAAAGGAAGCTACAACCAAGGATTTATGGGATAAGTTAGGGAAGTTGTATCAGTCTAAGTCCCTAGTAAATAAACTATTCTTGAGAAAGAAGCTGTATAACCCTAGGATGAGAGTTGGAGACTCGGTGGCAGAGCATTTGAACGCCTTCAATACTATGGTAAGTTAGTTAGTATCTGTTGAGATTAAAATTTCAAACGAAGATAAGTGTATCAGTTTATTGTGCTCTTTACCAGACTCATGGGATAGTTTGGTTGTAGCCATAGGCAGTAATACAACGGCCTTTAAGTTTGATGAAGTGGTCTCATCCTTTTTGTCAGAGGAGATGAGACAGAAGAACATGGAAGGATATAACACAGATGAATTATTTGCAAGAGGATGCTCCCAAGAAAGAAACAGATCTAAGTCCTCAAGTGGGATATCTAAGTCTAAGGGTAGATCTAAATCTCTTAGAAAGTTTGTAAAGGTATGTTGGAGATGTGTAAAAGAAGGGAACTACAAGAAGCAGTGTAGATCCAAAGTTGAGAAAAAGAAGGGATCTTAAGAAGCTCTGTCTACAAAAGAAAAGACCTCCAAGGAAGGAGGGGATGTGTACTTGGATTCTTCAAGCACACATGCAGATCATGAGGCATGGTTGGTTGACTCAAGTGCATCCTTTCATACGACTCCCCGCAAGGAGTGGTTCTGTGAATATGAAAGGTATGATGAAGATAATGTTTTCCTAGGTGACGACTCGACAACCAGAATCATAGGATGAGGAAAATTTAAGTTGAGGCTCATATATGGAAGGATTACAATGCTACCTGGTGTTCTACACATTCCAGGATTGGCTAGAAATTTGATTTTTGTAAGCGAAATGGACGATGCAGGGGTAAAAACAATATTTGAAAAGGAAACCTGCAGGAAGGTTCAAGGAGCAATGGTGTTGCTGAAGGGAGTTCAGTTTGGAACTCTATATAAGCTTCAAGGAAGAACTATTAGTAATGGGTGTAATAGTTCCATTGTTCCTGATATTGGAGCTGAAGAAGAAAGAAATCCTATAGTCTCTGGAGAAAATATTATGTCATGGCATCAAATATTGGGGCATATTCGAGAGAAGGGTCTTCGACTACTACACAGTAAAGGTATGGTTGAAGGTATGTCTAACTACTCTCCGGATTTTTATTTTTGTGAACATTGTGTATATGGGAAGCAAAATCGGGTAAGATTCCCCTCTGGTGCAACAAGGGCAGAAGGAATTTTACAGCTAGTGCACAGTGATGTGTTTGGACCTATGTCAGTTCCATCATTGGGAAAATATGTGCACTATGTCTCATTTATAGATGACTTCTTGAGGAATACTTGTGTTGTCATATATAGTTGTCAAGGGCATCAGGTCGTTCGTTTTCGTGGGTTGCACAGGAAGTGTCAAAGGGCAGCACTCAAAGCAGTCCATTTCGGACTTGAAACACAAGCAACATGCAGTTTTAATCTTCCAGCAGTAGATATTCCAGGAGTAGTTTAGATCGGTGGCTCACAGGCGTTCGGAAGTCCAAAATTGCGCGAAGAATAACGCTTGAGCAAAAGGCCCAAATAGAGCATGAGTCGTTGATCTCTAAGGGGACAGATGGCAACTGATCTAATTGTTTGGGGAAATAAGCTTCGGGAGTTTCGAAGTGATAAGTGCGTGAAATTCCCAAAGAGATGAAGCCCGAAGTCCCGAAGTGGTCGAAGTGTCGAAGTGCCCGAAGTCCTGAAAAGGATATGAGTCGTTGATCAACTAGATTTGAGTTTTGATTTTTTCGAAGTTCCGGAGACTCAAAGTGGATCTCGTCTGTCCAAATCCAGAATTCCACGCATCATCATATCCTCAGCTTCAGAGGTTTTTCTTAGAGGGAAATGTGGTTTGAGAATTGAAATTCCCGAAGGTCGATTCGTGAAGCAGATCTCAGCCGTTGATTCGAAGAGGGAAGATCTGATCCATCGATCTAAAGCGGCAGAGCTGGGCCATTGATCAGGAAGCCTCATCTCAGATCACAAGATCAACACTCCATTGTGGGGTCGAATGGTGCACACGTTTTAAAATTCTCAGGGGCGGGACGCAATCAGAACTGTGGTTTTTAGCAAGGGATGTGTGGTGGTTCATGGTGAATTGTGGGGAGAAAATAAGTTTTCTTTCAAACCACCCTACGTCACGCCCGCAATCGTGTAATTGTGTAGGGTCATGGCCCTAGGTCACATTGAAGAAGGAACGATGGAGAGGAGCTGTGCCAAAGGCCAAAAGTGCTCGTATTGGTCACAAAATAAGATCTGCATGGCCTAAAGGCACCAAGATTGACTCAAAGAAGTCGTGGGCACCGCCTGGAACATTCATGGATGTCAGGCCTTGTACTGATCCCAATGAAGGTAGTTAATGGAAATGGGGGCGGTAGTTGAGACCTCGTCTCACCCCATAAATGGAAAGCATACTAAGAGTTGTCATGGGGGGAGATTGCCAATCTGAAGTTTCCCAAGGGACAGATTTTCCTGCAAAGCACATAACTAAGTTAGGCTCACGTCTGACATAAGAAGGCCTGCATAGGTTGACAGAGTAGGTGGCGACTGGAAAATTTGAATGTGGGGGTCCGATTGCATTCCTGGTGGTTGCAACATTTCTAGTATATATAGGCAGTTTTGATATTTTGTTAACATCGAATGGTTGAGCTAGGCTCCCTGCTATTGTAATATTTTGATGAAGAACTTTGGTTCTCTGGTTATGTACTTTATTTGAGACTTCTTGATTAATGTAAGTCAGCTTTCTTACTCCATATTATTTGCCTTTGATACTGAGATATTTCATGAATGACTGATTCACATGGATTGTTGTGATTGTATTATGATGAATGTTTGATTGTAATGTTGTTATGATTTCTTTCAGTTTCCTTGAAATTTGAATCCAAGAGGATCTTGTGTTTAAGTTTTTCTTCCTTAAGATGTTGTAAGACCTGATTTCCATGACGGACCTCTACATTTTTCTCACCAAATTCTTCCTCCTACTCACCCTTACTCCAACTTACTGACTATTGTTGATCCAAGACCTTAATTGCTTGTGCATACCGATCCATATTTTCTGAGTTAGAACGCTATTTTCATTGAGTCTTCTCCATTTGACCTCTTAAAATTCAATTACACTTACACAAACTGATGGGTACTAGGCTTACCTTCTATGCAATCTGAAGGTGACTTCTAGTGTTAACATTTATGGCGTCGTTGTCGGGGAATGAATTGAAGACATTTCCCTGGAATAGAATGACAAAGAGCTTCTGATTCTGAAGGTGCATCAGATATCAAAACCATTGAAGATTGCGCTTGCACTTGGCAAGTCCATTGTGTTGACTCCACTATTTCAGTTGTGGCTGCCTCTAGCACACCCAAAGCTGACCCAGAGAATTTTTCTCGAGAAGGCTTTTAGCAACTGCTTTGTCAGCTTGAAAGTTCCCTAGGAGATTGAAAATGATCATATCTAGTCTTTGATGGTGAACAAAGACCAGACACATTCAAACTGCATATCATTCACCTGGTGACTCCATGATTAAAGAATCGATTGGCGACTCCACTAGTTCGAAATGGAAAGAATCTTGGCTCAGAGGTTTGCTCCTTTTAATTTCTCCTCTATTCCTGGTTTTCCTAATGTTGTTCCTACCATGGATGAATGGGGTGATTTTTTGCCCATATTTAGAGAGCGTAAAGAGGACAACCCTGCAGAGCATCTCCGTGAGTTTCATGAACTCATGCATCAATGGGAGATACATCATGAGGATGTATTATTAAAGATGTTCATGTTCTCATTAGCAAGAGATGCTCGTGAATGGTATCACTCCTTACCCCCTGCTAGCATCTCCTCCCTAGGAGAATTTCATGCAGCTTTCAATAGGCACTGTCAAAAGTTTTATTCTTCTAAGTTAATTTGTCATAATTGTTGTGAAGAATATAAAGACTCTGTTCAAGGTATGGTTGTTTCAAATGAAAGTTGTGAGAATGAAAGCCATGAGGATGAAATCTATGAGGATGGAAGTTGTGAGGATGAGGGGTATACCTCAGAGGAGTTGATAAAAATGGTAAAGTCTCTTTCTACAAGGATAGAGGAATTGGAGGAAGTTTTTGCTCGTCGCTCTTACGAAGAAGATGTAGAGGATATTTCGGTCCTTGAAACAAATGTTCTTGGCAGCCCTGCTTATGATGAAGAAGTGATTTCGAATACTGACCAAGAACAAACAATTTTTTATGGATATACCAACGAAGATGGCGAAGAGCAGAGCTTTTCCATGGTTCTTGTTTATGATGATTATGAATCTGATCCTTGTGAGAGCCATGAAGGAGAAAAGGAGGAGCTAAATGTGCAGCTTGTCTCTTGTCTGGAGCATGTAAATGAGCATATATCACCTGGGATTATCCAACCTGCATCAGTCCTCCACCCACCTATACACTCTGAGAACATCAAACGACATGTGAGCAACAATGATGTACAAGAGGTTATTTCTTACTAGTTGAGCTTTCATGATTATAGATTTTGTGACCCGGTGGGGTTATATATGGAGCTTTGTTTTCCAAAAGCATTGGAGCCTGAAAAATTATTCATCTTATCAACATTTAGGGGTATTGTCAGTATTCCAAGACATGTTCTCATTCCACTGTCATATATCCCTAACCTTTTGTGGATCATTTGTAGTAAAGAAAAGAATCATATTACCAGACAATCTGGGTGGCTATGGTGGAAGTTTGCTTTCACCTAGCACTTTGTAAAATCCATTAGTCTAGGATTGTACATAAATAAGCTCCTTCTGGAGCCCATGTGCTTGTTTTCGTTTTATTAGAGTAGTGTACATATTTGCATGTTTTCTTCAACGAAAGTTTTGAGCTAGACTCCATAACCCAACAACTAAGGCACTAGAACTAGGCATTCTTGGCAGCTCGCAGGGATTATGCCATCCCCTGTGGAGCCAAATGTTATCACATATAGTTGTCAAGGGCAACAGGTCATCCATTTTCACGGGTTGCACAGGAAGTGTCAAAGGGAAGCACTCAAAGTAGTCCATTTCGGGCTTGAAACACAAGCAACAAACAGTTTTAATCTTTCAGCGACGGAGATTCCAGGAGCAGTTCAGATCGACGGCTCACGGGCGTTCGAAAGTCCAAAATTGCACGAAGAATAACGCCTAAGCAAAAGGCCCAAAGAGAGCATGAGTCTTTGATTTTTAAGGGGACATGTGGCAGGTGATCTAAGTGTTTGGGGAAATAAGCTTTGGGAGTTTCGAAGTGATAAGTGTGTGAAATTTCCAAAGCGTCGAAGCCCAAAGTCCCGAAGTGGCCGAAGTGTCGAAGTGCCCGAAGTCTCGAAATGGATCTAAGTCGTTGATCAACTAGATTTGAGTTTTGATTTTCTCGAAGTCCCGGAGACCTGAAGTGGATCTCGGTCATCCAAATCCAGAATGCCACGCATCATCAGATCCTTAGCTCTAGAGGTTTTGCTTAGAGGGAAATGTGGTTTGAGAATTGAAATTCTCGAAGGTCGATTCGTGAAGCAGATCTCAGTCGTTGATTCGAAGAGGGAAGATCTGATCTGTCGATATAAAGTTCCAAATCTAGGCCATTGATCAAGAAGCCTCATCTCAGATCACAAGATCAACGGTCACGCTCCATTGCAGGGTCGGAAGGTGTGCATGTTTTAAAATTCTCAGGGGTGGGCCACAATCAAAATCGTGGTTTTTAGCAAGGGATGCGTGGTAGTTCATGGTGAATTGCATGGACAAAAGCGGTTTGCTTTCAAACCACCCTTGGTCATGCAATTGCGTAGGGTCATGGCCCTAGGTCACATTGAAGAAGGAGCGATGGAGAGGAGCTACGCCAAAGGCCAAAAGCACCCGTAGTGGTCATAAAAGAAGATCTGCATGGCCTCGAGGCACCATGATTGACTCGAAGAAGTTGTGGGCACCGCCTGGAACATTCATGGATGTCAGGACTTGTCCTGATCCCGATGAAGGTAGTTAATGGAAATGGGGGCGGTAGTTGAGACTTCATATCACCCCATAAATGGAAAGCATACTAAGAGTTGTCGTGGGGGGAGATTGTCAATCAGAAGTTTCATGAGGGACGAATTTTCCTGCAAAGCACATAACTAAGTCAGGCTCGCGTCTAACATAAGAAGGCCTGCACAGATTGACAGAGTAGGCATCGTCTGGAAACTTTGAATATGGGGTTCCGATTGCATTCCTGGTGGTTGCAACATTTTTAGTATATATAGGCAGTTTTGATATTTTGTTAACATCGAATGGTTGAGCTAGGCTCCCTGCTATTGTAATATTTTGATGAAGAACACTGGTTCTCTGGTTATGTACTTGATTTGAGACTTCTTGATTAGTCTAAGTCAGCTTTCTTACTCCATCTTATTTGCCTCTGATACTGAGAGAGTTCATGAATGACTGATTCACATGGATTATTGTGACTGTATTATGATGAATGTTTGATTGTAATGTTGTTATGATTTCTTTCAGTTTCCTTGAAATTTGAATCCAAGAGGATCTTGTGTTTAAGTTTTTCTTCCTTAGGATGCTGGAAGGCCTGATGTCCACTACATACCTCTACATTTTTCTCACCAAAGTCTTCCTCTTACTCACCCTTACTCCAACTTACTGACTGAAGCTGATCCAAGACCTTAATTGATTACGCATACCAGTCCAGATTTTCTAAGTTAGAATGTTATTTTCATTGAGTCTTCTCCATTTGACCTCTTAAAATTCAATTACACTTACACAAACTGATGGGTACTAGGATTACCTTCCATGCAATCTGAAGGTGACTTCTAATGCTAACAACTTGGATATATTTTCTCAAGAAGAAATATGAAGTCTTTGACAGGTTTAAAGAGTTTAAGGCTCTTATTGAGAATCAAACAAAGAAAAGAATTAAGGTGTCGAGGACAAATAATGGTGGAGATTTCTGCAGGAATGAATTTGAAGAATTCTGTAAGAAGTGTGGTATAGCAAGGAAGAAGACTACTCCATATATCCCTTGGCAGAATGGAGTTGAAAAAAGGGTGAACAAGATGTTGATGGAAAAAACAAGGTGTATGCTCAGTGGTGTCGGGTTAGGGAAATAATTATGGGCAAAGGCAGTGGGTATTGCATGTTACCTAGTCAACAGATCACCCTCATCAACACTGGATGAAAAGACTCTGCAAGAGGTATGGACTAGTAAGAAACCCTTTCTCACACATCTCAAGGTATTTGGATGTGAGGCCTATGTTCATGTTCCAAAAGAAAACATGAGTAAGCTAGATAAGAAGGCATAAAAGTGTATCTTTATTGGGTATAAAGATGGTCTTAAAGGATATAAGCTTTGGAACCCATAAACTAAGAAGGTTGTGTATAGCCGAGATGTGGTATTTAGAGAAATAAAAGATGTTGTCAAACATGGTATCCTACCAAGTAAGGAAGAACCAGAGAAAATAGAGTTTGATTTAAAGGATGATGAATCATAATCTACAAAAGAATAAGAATTAGAAGAAGAAGATACTCATACTCCAGTATTGAAGATATCGGTTCGAGAAAGAAGGAAACCGGAAAGGTATACTCCACCTGATTTTCGTTCAAATTTTGCTTTGTTTATTATTGATGATGATCCTAGAACTGTCAGGGAGGCAATGGATTCAAAGGATGGAAAAAGGCCATGGATGAAGAAATGGTAGCCTTGGATAAAAATGATGCTTGGGATCTAGTGGACTTGTCGACTAGAAGAAATATCATTGGCAGATGTAACACCCTGTTTCCCCCAGATTGTAAATATAACTGAACTGGCCAAGGACTATGGCAAAAACTCATAAGTATGAATATGTGTTGTAAATGGACCTGCAGGAAGGGGTCAATGAATGTAAATGATAGTTTGAATTAATTG